>JAQFZY010000118.1:0-48968 GCA_034696285.1 Hypogastrura burkilli | reverse complement strand
AACAATTGTGGTCATCTGATCGTGATAGTTCAGACTAGCAATTTGTAACAGCGCGTTTCTAGAAAATAAAAGTAGGAACATTACGAACAAACGCACAACAGCGAATTATTTCAGAATTAAAACATACCGATAGGCTCGGATGCAAACCAGTCGATCTGTAGCACACCAGTCCAGAATCAATGAAATCACAGGGGAAAGCTTTATGTGTGTATTGAAAGCAGCTTCCCACTCCGGTTCATATTCCATGTGAGTTCCAGTTTGACGTGTGACGGGATCGCTTTCCTATTTAATTAAAGAGGTAAATATAGTTAATAGAAGCAAATTCTGAACTAACTAGAAAAGTATCTAAAGTTGTAGAAACTTTACCTGCAGCCACCCCAGCAATGTCACAAATGAATTTACTCCATGAAGAAAATTTCGACGTAAATTTTCAGTCCAAGCATTGGGTGGTGTCGTAAGAAGGTATTTCAAGTCCATAATTGAGTAGTGGGTACGCTTGAACTGACTCGAGTTTCTCTCGAACTGAACCTTTCCTTCTGTGATAAAAAAATAAACGAATTTATACTTGAAATTACTTATGCACTCAGTGCTGCTGTCATCTGTCATAGTGTGTAGTGTTAATGTATTCGAGCTAACCATCGTTGAGCTTGACTTCACATTCAGACATGAATGTTCTCAGTATTGTTGAAAATACGTCATATTCATCAATAAGATAGTGAGCCAAAGTAGGAACGGTGAATATTTGTACGGACAGGGAAGTTACTGAGTAAATATGATCGTGATCATCCAGGATGAAATCCTTCATTAGATCGGCGTAGTGCTTACCGAACGTCTAGCAAAACCGAGCAGGTACAGAATGATTAGGCATTATGTAAGTATTAGGTGTAACTCTCCTATCACCTATCCTAAAAGGAAAGCTAAGTGAGTTAAGTTAAAGAATATAGAGACTAAACAACACAAAATAATATATAATGCTCCTATTATTATCAGAATGACTGGATGAGATAACTTACAGCAGCGAATACTTTTTTCATATAATATTCTTTGAGCAAACCACTAATAAAGAGATGATGCCACTGAACGCGGATTGACTTCCAAAACTTGGTATCATTGTTTAACAATCTCTCCAGCTTTGTGTTTGTATATGGAACGGCACCGTTCGAATTTTCTGAGACGGTAGGTGACGTCACTAGCTTGTAGAATACGTAACGGTGTCCGCTAGAAACACTAATGACCTGGTGAAGAAATGTCAGGAGCCGAGATGCGAATGCTTGGTGTGTTAGAACATAGCTATGCAGGATATCAGTCTTTAGCGGTTTGGTTCCACCTCGAGAAGTGTGATCCTCAATCAGTTTCCGAACGGTGGCGCACTCCTGTAAAGCCGGAGTCACATTATGTTTCATGTCTTACATACATTAAATAAGAATACATTAATACATTTAGTCCAAATCCCCCTATCTGTATAACCCAAGGAGTGTTTAAAGTACGAGAGTACCTACGGACATGCTCTCAAGGGCCCTAAACTCAACTTTTGGCGTAGATTCTAACAGTGACTGGTGCGTTTGGCAAATGACTCCTTGACCCCTTCTCGAGGGGTCAAAGAGAATGGAAAATAACAAAATAACAAAATGAAAATGTCCACAACTAGGGCATGCGCACATAAAAATTTTCCTCTGCACTTCTTGATCGTATATGAGTTAATCCATCCCGAATCGGAAAGTGGATGACCATGAAGGAAACCGATGTTCACCAAAATTGGCATATGTAGTACTCAGTGCATACATAAAATAGCCAAAAGCGTTTTATACTAGAAATGCTTCTGCGCGCATCCAGCGCCATTCAAACTCGCCATTTTTGAAAAATAGATAGGTACACACTGTATCCAGTGATGCCTTGGTCGATTTAGACCGGGTTTTTTCTTATAGAATCTACAACTAAAATAAAAGAGACGTTTTTCATCGGATTTGAACTTTGACCTCTCCGAGGGTCACCTTACCCAAAAAATGTATAAGGACATATAGAAGTTTCCCTAGGCCATTCACTGATCGTTTTCAAGAAATCTATCATGCAATCAGTGACACAAGGTCAAATGTCACGTGAGGTCAACTTACCACAATAGCATTAATGAGGACAAATTGCAATAAAATTGGACTTGCAACATTTCGAACGCGTGTTAAAGAACAACGTTTGTTAAACAAACATTGTGTTTTAACATATGTGACCTTTGACCTTTCGTCAATAATTCCATGTTAGATAACTCGAAAACGATCAGTAAATGGCCTAGTGGAAAGTTTACATTCCTAGGTACATTTTCGTGTGAGGTGACCCTCGGAGAGTCAAAGGTCAAATCCGACGACAAACGTCTCTTCTATTTTAGTTATAAATTCTATAAGAAAAAACCGGTCCAAATCGACCAAGGCTTCACTGGATAAAGCGTGTACCTATTTTTCAAAAATGGCGACTTTGAATGGCGCTGGATACGCGCAGAAGCGTTTCTCGTTTTTGGCTATTTCATGTAAGCACCGAGTACTACACATATGCCAATTTCGGTGAAAATCAGTTTCCATCATGGTCAACCACTTTCCGGTTCGGGGTGGATTAACTCATATATGAGATGCCCTCAACCCCCCACCCCCCGGTGCCACCAGAAGTTCAACCGAACTCAACCCGAGTCGGCCATGTCATGTGGCATATTAAACTTAAAAGAATCGCATAGTGAGTGTTACTTTGTGCTTTTACCCAGGATTTGACCGCTCCAAGAATCACCGGTGACCCCAAAGGTCACCCCGGGTCAACTCAACCAAGCTATGTCGTGTGACAAAATGATCGTACGGGCCTGGGGAGCATGAATACATGTGACAAACCAGTTTTCCGGCTTACCGCTAACTCCATGACCCCTGCGTGGCACGCCAATTTCACCCAAGGTCAACTTGAGGTAGTATCGGATTCGGATGCACAGGCCACGCAGGATCCTACGCTAGGAACGATTTATTGATGTTGACCTTTGGGGGTAATGTGTTGACCTCTTAAGTCATGACCTTTTTGAAAAGATCAAAAGATCCGATTTTTATTATATATATCCGATATTTATGATCTCTTTGATCTTTTTGATTTTTTCTATTTTTTTTCTGGAACTGTTAAAAAATAAATTAAAAAACATTATAAAGCAGTCGCCAATTAATGGGAAATGTCGTACCAATTAAAGCAGAATTCCTAAGCAGGGTTTTTCTGACGAAATGAAAAAAAACTATTTCTCGCCAATTACAAGAAATTACTCACAAATCATTTCACTCTATAAAGGAATAAATATCCATTAAAGACGCGTATGCATGTTATAATAATTAACGGAATTATAATTTTAATGCATAAAGTAGTCTAGAAATTGACTCATTTACATAGATATTCAAATTAACGACAGGCACCAGAAAATATAAGAAATAATATTTTGCTCAAAATGAGGTTGAAATTATTGATTGATGAGCGGTTTGTTGTAATTAGTGAGCAGTCTGATTTAATTGGTGAGAAAAAGAGGCACTTGGTGAAAAAAAACACAGGTAATGAGCTTTAATTGGTTATCGTTCAAATATTCCTTGTATTTTGGCAATGAAAAAATGCGACTTTTGAGTATTACGTATGTAATGTACCTTAGTAAGTCTACTAATTGCAATTATATATTCTCAATTACGATCTAAATAACGAATTCAAATAATAACGCCTGAATATGAGATAAGTATACAAAGTAAATGGAGTTGACACGAACACAGAACAAACTGAAGACGAAGCAAAAACGTTTATTTTTAAAGTAGGTACTTTATAATACTACAACAAATTCCCGGAGTTTTTCTTTCTCTATATCTTGATACAAGATACAAGAGTATTAAGTTCGGATATGGCCCTTAGCCATTAGATCGAGGCATTTTGAAAGGACTTAAGTAATAGAAATTTAATTAGCGATATGACTAGTGCTCACTGAACTTCAAGACAGAACAACACACTTGTTCTTATTGAGAAACCACCGTCTGATTGAACTAAACATGGCGCAACGATCCGAATGTTTCAGAAATATATGTGTAACCTTTATGCTTTTAATATAGTCCTATAATAACTATATATTATAGTAGATATCCAAGTTACAAGCAGCAGTTGGTGCCGTACGTGTATATAAAATAGGTACGCTTCACTAAAGTTATTTTTTTTTAATGAGATTGGACGTTGGGTGGTCGTTATCTCGTAAAATAGTCATTTGTTTAAAAAGTAAAAAAAACACGAAAAGATCCGATTTTTTCTTCGAAAAGATCAACGATCTTTTTTATCTTTTCCCTTTCCGCCATACCAAGGTAAGTATGTGGTACACATCTGCGTCGAGAAAATTTGAAAATTTGAAAAGATCATAAAAATCAAAATAATCTTGATATTTATCATTCATATTAATCGTGCTAACCCTGCCTGGGGCTGGGGTATATCCACCAAAACCATAGCATGCAGCACCTCAAAATGACGGTTAGGGAATACGGATCACGAATCCGTGGTACAAATTGCGTTTCAGCTTTCCGATGAATTCCTTGTGACCCGTAAAGGTCACCTAAGGTCAACTTGAGTTAGCATAGGTTTTTAATGTAATGAAGTAAGTACATTTAAACAATTTCTTTCAAACCTTTCAAAAAATTCGTTTAACTGAAGGGAAGTTTAAACACATTTTAACAAATTGTGCTTCATTTCACTTTTATAAATCGTTTCACTGTTGTGATTCGTTTAACAGGTTGCGATTCGTTATTCCTTGTGCCAAGTAGGGCGACACGCATTAGCTCGTTCGAGCACTTATTGTATTTATATTTATTGCACTGCCTGCCGCGGTTGTGCTACAGACCAGATCAAAGACTCAGTACAAAAATAAGCTCACGTCAAACGATCCGTATTTCACGACTGCACGGCCCTCCCGATCAATCCTAGTGGCGAAATCAATGGCCGTCCTCTTCCCACATTTGAGTGCCCATGTGAGCGTTCCGATCACAACCTCAAATGTATGAGACTCATCGTTGTATAGAATACATCCGTATGTCCCTTCCGAGGACCTCATTTGAAGCTCACCGATTTCTTCTTCAGTCAACCTGTATCTTGATGGCAACTCAATTTGGTACTCATAGAAAAACATTTCCATGCAATATTCGAGAATGGCGTTGAACAAGGCAGTAGCTCTGTCTTCCTCATCCTTGGAAAGCGTGACACCGGTGATATCGGCTGATGGCTTTGGCTTGTGCACAAGGCATGCTTCAAACCGCTTCCAAGCCTCTGCATCCCCACAGTCGCAATATCCTCCTCCTGTGGAGGTTGACATTTTGTACCTTCACAAACAAGGGATAATTTAGCGAGCCGAACGTGTTATATTGGGGTCTCCGTATCATTTTTTTAAAGAAACTGTTTTTAAGTGTTAAAAGCATGTTTTAAAAAAAAAAAAAAAAACTATTTTATAAAAGTTATGCTGAGAAACAATAGATTAGCACTAATACGGGTAGTTACGATTTATGGCCACTTAATATCTATGTATTTTGTTTTATGCTGCTATGCGCTTATTTTACATGCTGAAAGGAGTTTTAAACTTTCTACCCTATTATCTAGATTAAAGGCAGGGGGTGTTTACTTTATTTAGGACCTCATCTCCAGGTTGTTTATTAGAAGGGAAGTGTGAATTGGAATGGACCGTTTATTCCTAGAGATAGTTTAACCCATCTGTATAGAGTTCTCTAAATAATAATTTAATCTCTAAATATCGCGCGATTTCGTAACTTTTTATTGCTTTCAAATACCACATGTTTGATCTGACAAACACATAAATTTAATCTCGCATACAGGAAACTAATTAGGCAAAACCCCAAATTTTATTTATATAAATTTATATATTTACGGTATTTATATAAGAGGGCGTTTATTTAAAAAAATTGCAGTGAGGGTGCCATTATTCGAAAGGAGGCGTTCAAAACTAGATAGTACGATATTAACTTATTATAAACTCGTCTACGCGTTTGTAAATGTTTTGTAATTTTCACAGCTAAACATTGACCGGGACAGGAGGCAATTGATAGTAACAAACCTTTTTGATTTTGACTACTTTGGTGGTACAAGGATATATAGTCTTACAACAATTAGCTTTTCTATTGAATAAAAAACTAATCGTTTTAAAACACAGTTTTTTATTGAATACAAAACTAATTGTTTTAAAACACCCTTATTATTGAATAAGAAGCTTGTTTTAAAACATACCTGTATTGTACTATGCAAGGTGAAAATCTTACCGATGGTCTTGATGCGCCGAATGATTAAAGCATTCAACACATAGAACACAAGTCGGATCCAGACCACAGTCGCGACAAGTATATGTAGGTTCGCCAATTTGAAAGACACGTCCACATATCGAGGAGGAGCCATTCGTCTTCTTTGTGTCCTAAATCACGATTACTTGTCATGTAACTTATTGATTCGGTATCGTTAACTATTTAGCTTCATGTAGAAACAATCCAGGGCTTACCTCAATAAACTCATGGAAATCCTCGTTATCAAGCAGAAAACGCTGAATCGGGTCCAATAGAATTCGGAGAATAGCATATTGGTTATAGTTGACTTTAAGAGAACTATCTTTCACCGGCTTCATTGGTGTATACACTTTTGGGACCAATACTCGAAGATGATTAAGCAAGATTTCCCCAAATTCGGGGCTCTCGTTGGAAGGAAATCTGAAGACGTTGAGCCAGGCGTTTGCCACGTCCACCGGCTCCAGATTGAAGTTATCCAAATGTAAAATTTCTAACTCCGGCTCAGCAAGGTTCTCGTCGGCCTCGCTGTCGTGATCCAGCAAACGGCGACGACGGCCCCTTCGTCGTATTTCTCCGGGAGAATCTTCCGATTCTGAGGTCACAACTTCGACGTCTCCATCTGAGTCGTCAGTCATTGAGCTGCTCTCTTCAGCGTCAGCAACCTCAACATCAACCTCAATGTCCTCTTCTTCATCCATGGCGGGTATAAAATCCCTAGGAAGAAAGGACAGTAGAATTCCAAGTACAAGCAGCAATCAAGTCATTTGTTATGTTTTCGTAAAATATTTAGCAACCTGAAACCTCATGCTTTTTAATGCTTCTAAGGCTCGACCCGAATCAGTATACATAACATTTTTCGTCTGTCTGTCCGTATGTGTGTGTGGATGCTTGTCCGTTATCTTCATCCAAACTACTGGGCCAATTTTGATGAGTGCTACGTCAAAAATATTCGAACACTTCGCCCCATACTTAATTGACCTGTGGTACCGTAAACTACGACGTTTGTTCAATTCCAATAAACAAATAAAGAAATAAATTAGGGCAGAAACCCCTGGTTACGAATACCTCATCTCATAACGGCAGGTGAATTTTCTGTAACGAGTAGGGTTGCCCCGAAGCTTCGGTCTGCCGAAGCTTCGGCCACCGAAGCAGGATCAACAGCCGCTTCGGCGCTGCTTCGGCGTGCCAAAAGAAACCAAACTTGAGCTATTTCATTTTTAAGATAACGCAATAACGACTCATTACAATCAATTTAGATCGGTTTTATTTTATTCATGCAAGATAACTACATTCAATAACAGAGTATAACACGATTAAAGCAAGTGTAATTTACTTCCCTACCAGTCCTTCTAGTTCTAACCGGGAGTATCAGCTCACCAACTTTACTCTTTGTAAAATACGAGCAGCGCTGCATTTCTATTTATAAAAACTTTAAATTCAACGTGAGGACGAACAATTTTAAATTCATTAAAAAAGCATGGCTAAGAAAATAATGAAAAACAATAAGTTTATGGTTTCAGAATTCAGAATACATATCTGGCCACGTCATTTATCATTTGTCTCGCTCTTTTCAAGAAGTCTCAAATTGCGGTTCAGGAGGGTCATCTCACTAGGGCGAGGAAGAAGTCGATTTCTCGAGTCTTCGTAGATATTGACTGCAGTAGATAATAATCTTTCACTAAATTAAATACTGTGCTCGAGTGTGATGGTAGGTATTTTTTACCAATACTTCTAGTCCTGGGAAAGTCTGCGTAATTTTTACACTTTAAAAAATATTGAAGCTCGGCTCAGGTTCGGCAGGGGCAGAGGGTGTCGGCTGTGCCGAATTCAATTTGTTTGAGACAACAGCAGCACTCTGATCAGGTTTTTACGGGGACAATAGTGCCAGCAGTGTGGATTTCAATTTATTTGAAAGAATAGCGCTCGGATTAACCCACTTTTAGGCGTCTTTAATGTATTACGTACGTTGAGCCGTTTACTCGCAATCTTTGTCTGACGAATTGAGGAAAACGCATATCCTTCGGAACGAAAATTTTCCACCTTTTACTTGTTTATTTACAAGGATAAAGTTGTTGTCATGGGGGTTTAACTCAGGCAAAAACGTACAATAATTAATAATTATGCGCGAATTTATTTGAAGAACTAACGGAGTAAGTCGGTGACAAAATTTAACATCTTTGTTTTTACTGTATTACGCTTTCCGGATGAATCCTAAAATTATTTGCAAGTATAACGAGTTTATTTCACTGTTCCAGGTTCTGATTTTGGAAATGACTCCGTAAAAAGCAAAGATCAAGTGTGTCGTCGTTAAAGAGGAGTCCTATAATTGTGGTCGCAATGTAACCGCTTGCTGAAAATGATCGTTCGGACTTAACGCTAGAAGGCAGTGGCAGTGTAGGCAGTGACATATTTTCCGAAGCCAGAGCCAACAACCAACAACAGTGTCCTCAGTTTCCATTGTAGACGGTTTTTAACACAACAAATGCAATTTTGAAGTCTAAAAGTTGATTAGAGGAAATTGAGAAAAGGCTTATTATTAGCCCCACCGTAGATATTCCCGCTTTTCCCCGAAAAAAAAACTAGGTCGACACCAACTTATTTTGACCGAAATTAAAGAAAAAAAGTAATTTATTTGCACCGAAGATTTTTCCCATTACTAATTTAATTACTTAAGTTTAGGTTAGATTTAAACGTTTGGCTGTGGTAATTGCACTCGCTCTAACCGAATGGAAAGCAGTCAAATCTCACCTTAAAAATTAGCTGGTGAAAAATTAGAGCAAAGCAAGTTTAGTTGTTAAATTATTACGTTTTCGGTGATTTATCTTTGGTAGCCTTAAACGCGAGCCATGAGAAAATGAGAATGATATTGCACAACCTTTTGCTTTCATAATATACAACACCATCAGGTTGTTCTTTTATCATGCCGTAAGACGGCAGAAAGGTTACCATTTTCGGTATTGCCGGTAATTACCGATCGGTATTTAGCGATTTTAACAGCACTAATTCTAACCGCCTTTGGTCTGCTTCATGTTAACTGAGACGTTTATGTACGAATACTAGATGAACTTGACCTAGGCACACCGGATAAAGTCAGTTATTTTATTTGACAACTAAAACGGTCAAACCCCACCCGCAAATATCAAACAGAAGACAGAATCTCTTAAGATAACCGATGTTAGTTAATATTGCAAAGCGATCTTCACTAACTCAGGTTAGATTAAATAGAGAAAACGGAATCAAACATAATACCAGCTTATATAGGGAAAACGGGACCAAACATAATACCAATTCACATAGGGAAAACGGGACCAAACATAATACCAATTTACAAAAGGAAAATGGGACCAACCATTATGCTATTTTATACAGGGAAACGGGACCAAACATAACACATATTAGTTTATATAGGGAAAACTGGACCAACCATAATACCAGTTTATATTGGGAAAACTGGACCAACCAAAATATCAGTTTATATATGGAAAATGGGACCAACCATAACACCAGTTTATATAGGGAAAACGGGACCAACCATAATACCAGCTTATATAGGCGAAACGGGACCAACCATAATACCAGATTATATAAGGAAAACGGGACCAACCATAATACTGGTTTATATAGGGAAAACGGGACCAATCATAATACCAGTTCATATAGAGAAAAAGGGACCAAACATAATGCCAGTTTATTTAGGGTGAACGGGACCTACTATAATATGAGTTTATATAGGGAAAATGGGTCCAACCATAGTACCAGTTTATATGTATATATATATATATACCTTTTGTTCCCAAGCTGCTGAAAGCAGGTTTTTCTGAACCTTTCCATCACACGCGTGCCGTATAAGTTAAAAAAAAGGAGTTGGTTTCTGCGATAGCGCGCATCCTATTTGACTAGTCTAAGGAAAAAGCATTTAACACAATTGTCAATTCAGTAGCGGCCCAGTTTATTTAACTAGTATCTAGTTACCGGTGTCTCGCTCTTCAGTCTCATTCAATTTTATAAGGCCGTGTCACGGCTGAGTTGAATTGTGATATGGGGCAAGTCAATTCAAACTGTAAGTTTAAAAGATAGTCACCACCATAAATCAACTAAGTATCTTTTCTCGTTCCCATGCAAATACTCATATGTACTAATTCAGCGTGCCTCCAGCTTGACAGCCTTGGGCTAATTTGAAATCAGATGATGAACCCTAGTGATGGAATAGGGACGTTTGACTCATAATTGGATTTGCTCGTCAGGGTGTACGTGTGGTGGTGTAGATTATACTATGTCCTACAATCCCTTTCTGCGGATTTAATTATTGAGTGAAATCCAACGTCGTCTTAATAACATGCGTATATTACGGTTGCATTATTGCCCAAACAGTTAGCATAGATTCAAGCAACCAACCAAGTTTCTTCGATGATTATCTATGTAATAGTGAGTCATAGTTCATTTATAGTAGGTAGGATCTATTCATGTAGTAATGTACAATAAACATAGACAACAAGACAACAGCACATCATTTATACCAACAGCATTCAATCCCTCAATTCTCAATCTCAATCTACAATTATTACTGTATTCAAATTATAATATCTGCCCTGTACTTATTAGTAGTAGAATAGTTGCGAATTACTAAGTGAATTATATTATTATATAACAGTAATCACTCACGTCTCAGATATTAATTTTCAGCCAGCACGCGTCCTCGTCTCAGTCTCAATCCTTATTTCAGTAAATTATTGCCAACTTAAACTTTAGATGACACTAGATAAACATCCACTTCAGCTCCTCGAACCAAAAAACTTGAAAGACAATCAGCACCACCTTGTCGCCGTTGAGCTGTACAATGTCATCAGCAGACACACTGGCGCTAGAAATAGAAAATATCAATAACAAATCTAGATTCTAAGATGTATTCAAAGTCAAGTTTCCAGTCCAGTACAGATCACAGATAGTGGAAGTAGTATGTACATGTAGTATGTGTAAGTTAAAACTATTATGCAGGTTATATGTACCATGTCAGCTGCTAATAACACTCTCTCAGCACTCCACATTAATCGTCATTCGTACAAATAGTACATAACTGATTGTAATACAACGAAGTACTACGTACACGTAATTGGTATTAAAATAGGAAACGAACTAATGAATGATATAAAATGTCTTACAGTATCTATTATGATTGTCTATGTAGTAAGGTAGATATAAAGCAGCTATATATATTGTCATTTGTGTAATGTTATGACCGCTGATACTATAATCATAGTCAGACCAAACACCTATCTCTTCTGTATTTAAATAAAAACATATGAGTGGCTTACGATTACGAGTCCAGTATCCAGTACAAGAGTCCAGAGCCTGGCCTTTGCCCCTTCACGATGATTTATACTTTGTATTTACTATTTCTGCGAAAGACGAAGAATAATTTACAGGACGGCCAGCATAGCAGCCTCTCTGCTCTCAGAGATTGAGATTAGCAAAAGAAATAGAGAGTAGTTCGAAGAACCTGTTACTTCTGCGCTCTATCTCAAAATAGAACGAGTGGGTAGTAGTGGGTCGGCTGGTTTTACAAAACTCACATTCAAGTTTCTTATCTACACAGTTCCTCTCCTCCTCTCAGGACTAAAAGTAGAACGCAGAAGTGGCCCCAAAGTTGAACTTTGAGTGTGCGTTCTGCTCTTCCGCAGCTGATCCTAACTTGTATGGTCCTGATTCCCTTCGGCACCGCACTGTGCACAGCACTCTGGCTACAGTGTCGAACAACTTACCGCATCATGCTTTCCTTATTTTACTGCTTTCGTACGTATTAAAGTACGGTAAGTTGAGGAGCCCTTTTGCCTTCAGTTGCCCATAGTACTTTCCTTACCGTATTGTGTTAGGTAATGTAAGGCTGGCTAACGTAATAATAAATGACTTGAGTAATAATTCAAAGTGCCCAGTTGTTGTGCACACAGTAATAAATAAATACATACATATTCACCTGAAGAGAGACAAAGACAGCGTAGTATGTGGTTGTGGTAGTTGGTGGTCTCATCCATATCCCATTCGAAGTTACCAACTACTTCGGGATTCGTGATAGAAGAGATATGATACAATGTATGAACATACAAACATACAAGGCACAAGGCACACAAAGTAAGACGAAATACGTTATGTAAAACGGCTTCTAGCTTATGAATTAACTCAACTTACTAGCACCGAAACCGAACTTTCAAGAATGCCGACTGACGGATACACAAAACAAAAGCCTCCAATTGTTGGTGTTTAGGGAGCGTTGTTTATTTTCTGGTATGAAATACATTTTTTAAATTGCCTTGGTAGCATACACATAAAGGTTCATTATATGGCTTGTTACATGGCCTTACGGCTTTATGGTCATATGACCATGATCAATGATCATGCTTTTTGTAGAACAAATGCATACCTACCTAGTTCTTGAATAATGACTTGTATGACTTTTGGATCCGGACAAATTATGGCCTTTACAGGATAATATAGTGTTTAGCGGAATGTAGATGATATGCCCGGTAGAAACATAATTCGGGACCGGATAAAAAGTCCTCAGGAATGCTTGTAGGTAGTACTCATTTTATGCAAGTGACTATTTCTAAGACTATTCTGTATTAATTATAGCGATATAATTTTTTTTCAGACTTCATTTAAAAAAATAACGTTTTCAAGAGAGTTCAACTTTAATTCTGTTAAACGTGCATCCCCAATATTACTTTTTTACTTATATGTACACTGTAGTGCAAGGATTACATATGTACATAGTATGTATTTGTACCCTATATGTATACATAGGTACCTGGAACCATTTAAAAATGGCGAAAAAAACATTCCTCAGTTTCCTGCGTTTTATCCGGTCCCGATCCCTAATTAAGTTTCTTCCGGGCACATCATCTACTACATTCCGCGAAATGCTTTACATTATCATGTTTATACTTATGTTTTATCCGGTCGACAAATATTACTACTTCCAAAAGACAAATGATTTGGCGTATGTATTGAAGAACTACATATGTATATACAAAGCTACAAAGTAAAAGCGTGCTTTTTTTTAAGCATCCAGCTTTTCTAATCTAGTCTAGTAGCACGTAGAAAATATTGTATATATACAATATAATTATTTCAAACAGCTATCATCCCGTGAGAACTGATAAATACATGGAAGCAATGTTGAGCGCAAAGTATCGGGCCAAATCTAGCCGAAGGAAGGAAATGTGTGAGGATCTATCAATCCTTTTAGGGATTAAGCGGAGTCGACAGCTAGCCACCGGAGGAGACATCACTCCGAACGGTTCCCAAAATTGGCGTCACATGGTCGGGCTTGGTAACAGGACCGAAGGCAAACCTCCGAGCAGTGATGTGTTTGGAAGGTCCTTGACGTCCTCGACTCAAACGACGATTGACTGTGTTCCACATCTGATCAAGTCGGCCCAATGGCGTGCAGCCTCGTCAACAAGACATCCATTGCTTCCTGCTAATACAGGATGGGGTATTTATTCCTCGCGGCCTGCTGTGCGTACATCCGAACAAGATGCCGGTCGATCGTAAGTTTCAATTGTTTATCCGACTAGTTTACCTAATGATTTGAAAACAATACTTAGGCAGACTGATTTGTAACGCCGTTGTAGTACTCTCCCCGAGCCCTTACTACTAAACCACATCTGGTTTGGTTTGTTTCAGGACTCGAGTGCCAATGTCATCATTTTTCAGGCATGTGCAGCGTCCACCAGGAACTCCGAAAAATCCTGACGTGTCAGCCAATGTTAACAATGGCAACAACGAAGTGTTCCTTCAGAGCCCATGGGTAAGGCGGGAGTCGACAGTAACCAGTCAAGCAGAGGTCACCTCGAACCACTCCATTCAGGAGTTGATTGACATAATGTGCGGGGATGCTCAAGCTCCAGAAACTCTTGGGACCATGTCAACTTCATTAAAGGCTATTAACAAGCGGAAGGCGGAAGAAATTGAACTGAATAATGAGGCCTATGCGTTAGGAACACTCAAAGTGGCAAGGAGGCCCAAAACACCCAAAATTAATCTTCTGCCATCTTATGATGAGCTGAGCACAGTTTCCGTGCTTCCGTGCAGTAAACGACCTCGAAGTGAGAGTGTGGACCTTTTCAGCTTAGACGGCTCCGTTGGAAGTACTGGCCCTTGCAGCAGTGCTGAAAGTTTCATCTCCGGCTCACCAGTACTATTTGAAGACGAACCCTTTAAACTCCCGCTATCTCCGACCGGTAAAAACTCCGTCAATTGTATCGAGACTTCGGTGATAACTCGGATCCCTGTCAGACGATCAGAAGAACCCATTTCTCAACCAGCCTTGGAACCCCTGGACCTGAGCATGAAAACTCTGAATTCAAAACTTCACCCGCTCCAGTCCCTATCATTCAATTCCATCTCTAACGCAGAAACTATGGAACGGTCCAAGCGGTCCAGTAACCTTTCCACAAACTACATGGACTTTGAACGAGGACAGCTGTCGCTGGTCCAGGGCGTGGACGTGGACTTGTGTCCCAAGGCTCCTGCTCCTATCCTAGTCTCACCGTCATTCGTGCCGTTCACTCCCATTTGGAATCAGAAGCAACCACCACGGCCAGAATGTATCAGTAACGATATTGAAAACGAAAACCAACGACCGCCTCCACGGATTGGAATTGAAACCGGGACAATGGCGAATCCGCGCTCAAATTTTCTTCCTGGACTCAACTTGGATCTTCTGAACGAGCATTTTGGGCCGTCCAGTATCAGATATGCGGCTGCTCCATCTCGTTCCGAGTATTTCGCTGCAGACCGCTCGTAAAAGTCTACGTCATTCCCTATGCTTAATGAGTCACCTGTTTCTTGTTTCCTTTAAATAATTAACTTATGTTGTTTGTTGTTCGTTGTATAAGAGCTGCGTAAGCTAATCTTATGCTATTTAGAAGTTGCACTGAAAAATGATATGATTTAGGTTTGTTGTATTGTTGCAACTGATACCGATACCTCATATAATTATATTCAACTTTATCTCAGTTGGTGCAGGGTAAACGTATCTGAATTAAATTATTTTTGTTTTCCAGGACCGTTTCTGAATATACGAATTATTTAATAGGCTCTAGAAGTGGTCTCCTTTAGCGCGCGTTTAAACTTTTATTAAAATCTAATTAATAATTATTAGTAGGCACCTGTTAAAATTTCAAATCAGTATCAGAAAATACTATAACTTCATCCATCCTAATATTGAAGTATTAAATTGTAAACTTTTAGGGGCTTCTATATTAATTCAAGGCTTTTGAAATTAGAAATTACAGTAAAAGAAGTGAAAACAATAATACCTACATAGATGCCTTCTTTATTTGTTACTATGTATAAGTGAAATTCTGTTTAAGCTGTGGTAGCTTCAAATGGTCTAAGCTGTCTAAGCTAAAGAATTTCTCAGAACACAATAACTTCAGGGCAGGATTCAGACGGCATTTTCTCCCTCTACTTGAATTGTGTTTATCTGGTCACAGGTAAGATGGAGGACAACATCAAAATCTGCAACTGAAATAGGTCCTGAACCGGCATCTGGCTTTGGCCCGAGTCTCCAACCCCACCAGCCACTCTCTTCCTGATCACATGCGCAGCGCCACGGCCCGGCCCGTTCAGTCCCTTCAAGCGGCTCCCTTGGATCAAATGTTTCAATGTCTAAAATGGTGGCTTCGGCGTCCGTAACATAATCCTGGGCTGGGCCGTCCGACGAAAGGCTATCCGTTTCCTGGGACTGTTCAGCTCGTGATCCGAACCCGACTATTATTTCCTCGGAAAGGTGGATTCCAGATCCCTGGGAGGTGGATGCAGTTGAAGGAACTGTGGAGATGGAAGGCTCATCCCCTTCCTCCTCTGGGTCTGCCCTTCCAAAGGATCCGAATACGGGTAAGAAGCGGAAGCGGTAGGTTTGTTTGGTCCGTTTGGACCGTCGGGTCGGCTGGTTGTTCTCCTCCGTTGGAGGAACTTCCAAGGGCTTGGTAAGGGTACAGATTGACAGGAGAAGCATGGCTAAGCAGTTGAGCCCGACCCAAATGTTTACCAGACATTCTGCCTCCGTGTCTAAATATTAATTAATAATAATAAAAGTCAATTCCGGCGGAACTGTGACGTAAGACTAAGTAAATGTCGGCAGTGTTATTATATTACTCACATAGATATGGATAGGGATTCCGATCGGAGAAGTTGTAGGGCTGAACAAGTTTCTGGAGGTCCACCCAGAAGACGAACAAGGCGCCGTAAAAAGTTGTGCCTTGAACAATTAGGGCCAATATTTTCCTGCAGAAAAATTAAATAATGCGTAAGTTAGTAGAAAATACGCTTCTACCTACATATTAGGTAATACGAATAATTGGGATTTGGGACAATGCAAGATGAAAGTAAGTCAAATATAAAACAATTACTGACGGATCATAATCGAAAGCTTTTGAGCATATTTGACTCCTGGGAAGCTATTAAGTATTTCGAAATATTTCAAACTCATCCTAGCATTTTACACATGTAACTATGCCGAATCAATTTGTTTTTGGGTCAAATATTGTTCTAATTTTAACTTTCCAAATTGAATATGTATTTTCCGTTATTTGGCTCACGGCTCACTGTAGGGACGAAGTTGCAGTTGAAAACGTGACTGTGATGCACTTATTGTAAATCTGGAGGAATACGATTACAGTAGTAAGGTAAGAACTTACATGTTGTAATACAACTTAAGGGCCCTCTCAGCCGTCACGGTCACAATCAGATTCAGTCCAAAGATAACTAAGAAGAGTGTGTCACGGTAGTCAAAGGCTCCCTCAACGATGGCGTAAATCTGCGTGAACAACACAAAGGCAAATAAAGATTTTGAGCATGGATGGAATAATGTCTATTCAAATGCACACATTAACATATTATGCAGAACTCCTTGGTTCTAATATCCTTTCTAGTAATCAAAAAAAGGAATCGCTGTACTAGATCTATGTATGGATGCGTATGCTTACCTGCAAGCCGCATAAGGAAAAGAAGGATATCCAATCTGAGATGAGGATAGTGTTAAAGATGCCTTTTTCCTCCCAGACAATGTTCCAATCCGACTCCATGTTCTGGTCCAAAGCGAATCCAGCAATGCTTCGGCAACCGGACTTCATACCGGACCATATGCGTCCCGGTCCATATTTCTCCATCTTCTTAAAACCCGAAAATCTCGGACTATCGACTACTTGATGTCCTATAGCGTTGGAAGCGAGTAAGGAACTGCCGGATCTATTTGTACTACGGACTACCCGACCCGACCACCTCACCGATCCACGTCCTCCGACCAATCAAAATGGATGTCGACGTGTCACCCTAACTTGTCGAATTCGCTAGGCACTTCCAAGGCTGGACCAAGCGTGGACGTTGATAAAACGCATAGGTGAAGGCTTATTGTTATAAGGCGCTGGCTCCCCCCGTCGTTACCTAACTTTTGCATAAGCATATCTCATTATACCAAGCATTATTGTCCCTATTTCTTATGTATGGAAAAAGGGTGTTAGGTGAGCCCCCGACTCACCTACTTTGATTTCTTGACAAGGGATGATGCTGTGGATCCTTCCGATTGGTTCCTTCTGTACAGTTAAAAATCGGGGGCCTTCAACTTGTATGGGGACAAGAGGGGAGATATCCGGCTCTCATTACATTACACCACGCACTAGGGTACAAGAATTCTGTATGACATGACATATGACACGACAGAACTACATATGTATGTATAAGCTTCAAAATAAAGACTTAGGATGGCCCTTTTACAAGGCTTGCCAAGTAATTGAATGTAACGGTTTGATTTGCCTAATGCGCGTGTCTTGAGTTGATCTTAGCCATTAAATCACATCACATAAACAATCCATTTACTTCGCATCTCTTCTGGCCATGTATTTATGTTACGATTATGGTCGAGACGAAAGGAAAATTCTGAACTAGGGATTCACTAACGGCAAAGTCAATCTGTAAAAAATGTTTTGCGTCTGAGGTTTTAATACTACTAGCGAATTACTCGCTCGATGAACGGGGGCTTGAACGGAAATAGTGATGTACAAAATTTGATTGAAACGGGAAAGGATCAGATTCGAATATCATAGAAAAATAAACTATATAGTTAATTTGCTGTCCATCCCTCCTGTTCTTTTTAAGTTTCTTGCCTTCAAGTATTCCAACAACGATCTTTGGAAAGAGTAGTTTGACCAAAGGGGGGACCCCATCGAAATTATTGGGTATACATAAGAGCATGTAATACAACAATGTTAAAAACAATTATAATTTCCTATTTATTCTCCAGGGATTAGGTTTCAAAATTCCTCTTACAAATGCCCAATTACCTAGTACAAGGTGTGTCATGTTCTCATAAATGACATCCACATTCATACATAAACATACTATGCGTTTATATCCTCGAAGCAAAATACAAAAAAATATGCCAAAAGAGGTATACATTGCAAATATGCTACGTACTACGGCATAACCATAAAATATCTGTAACACATAGGAAATAAGGTAAAGCTTATATGTAGGAATAAATACTTAGCCTCCGACCTTTTGACAATGCATTTCCTACCATAAGCACCCACACTTAATCATACGATTATGTCATACAATACTACTAGTGCTATCATGTTGTCCATCTTAACTCTTACGGCTTTATAGGCTTACGGCTTATTTTAAGACAATAGTAAATCATGTGAGCCCTATGACCTATGACCCTCTCTGTCATCTCTCTTATCCCTATAAAAGCTGCCCCAGCTTTAAGTCTCATTAAGTAACACAAAGTAATTGTACAGAACTTAGGCACTACTATTTATATACATAGAACACGTAGTATATTCGAATTATATTTGGATACGAAACATTATACACGCTTTAATCAGTAGTAATAATATGTAGTTTTGTAATGTAATTGTTGGATACCGTGGATTAACTTGTACTCATTGTATTTGTTTCACAGTTTTTTTTTTGTTTCAACCGTTTGTAATGTACCGATACCGATTGCATATCGTCACAAGTCACAACTAATAAATTAGCTATACTCAAAGCTTATCTTTCTAAAGAGTTCCGATCCGCATCTAATTCGGGAATCGGGCCCAAGTCATACTCGATATACCCATACCGTACTAACTACGTTCTATTAAACATCATGTACTACTTCGGGGCTACCAATAACCTACGGGAAACTTCGGTTACAAAGGTTTAGCCCAAAATGGACAAAACGATAGGTGTGTCCTAGCCTAATTATTATTGTTCCATAGAAGCTAATTATAATTGATTATAATCAAACTTACACTAATTTGTGTTAGATCCAAAGGTTACCTTTATTGAGTTTGACGCCTATCAAGCTTACGAAATTAAGTAAACGTTAATGTACGGAGAGATGACGATGATGACGGTACAGGTACAGGATATGTACAGTCCAGATATTGTGTAATAACCCTTTCCTAAAATATACTCTCTTGTAAAATATTTAGTTTTGTCAATCTCAACACTTATCCCACATTCCACATCATCCTTAAACAACAGTAAAATATCACGAGTCTTGAGTCTGTTACTCTAAATAAAGGACCTCGACCATAAACATCAACTTCACAATACTCAGTAATTATTTGCCTAAACTGACTTCTACGCCGCCAGTGGATTTTAGAGCACAAGTTGGGCATAAAACGTGCTCTACTTATTTAGATAACATCTGTGCAATCCCCTGGAATCCCCTCCTTGTGACTTACTTTAGTTCCCTATTATTTTTTTAACATGTTACTTAATTCCCTAGTGTTAATTCATTAAGATTGATACATTTCAGGCATTATTAATTCTCACGTAGCATGCAACACGATTTATCCACTACATATTTTTGCATGCTGAAGTAAGGTGTTATGAGGAGAGTCCAACGCTATAGTAGCATTGACATGTATAGGACTAATATATACACTTTAAACCCGGATTTTTTGCCAAGGATAAGACAATGGAATATTTACATCGCAAATTAGGAATTATGCATATCCATCTATTTTTTTTGGAAATGTCATCAATCTGGGTCAGACCGAATATTTCAAGTCTTATACCGGGCAATCAGTCAGAGCCTAATATCAATATGAATAACCCTTGACTTTGGACGTCTGTACTCACTCTCACTCCTACTACCGTATAAATACAATTGTACTACATATACATATACAACCACATTGAGAGGTCTCTCTTAGTAGGTATCCACTAAAACAAGTACATATCTATGTGTATTGAGAAGGAAAGTTCAGATCAGATTATCGGATATTATTGTACCATCTTCATTTAAGAGTTTAGCCATTTCAAGCAGTGCAGGAACAGGAATCCAAGTCCAGGCTAATATTGTATAGTAGAAGAACGAGCGGGGCAGGGTGGAGTGAAGGGTATTAAGTGAGTTACTTTTAGAATGACAATTATTTAGTTGAGGAGCGTATCACAGATTGAGCTGGTCTAATTCAATTGATCATACGAATAGAGTCGAATTAGACCATTCCAGTCTCTGCCTTAGAACCCTTCCCCTCCACTTCCTCTCCATCTCCGTCATCCTCTTCCCCGATCTGTAATTGCAGAACTCCCGGCGGTTCGCCAAACTCCGCTCCTGCTGCCTCCAAGAGTACCAGCCGCTCCCGCCGTCGCTCAATAAACGGCTCAAAGACCCATAAGCTGGCTCCAAATATTAGGCTAATCCCGAGTCCCACCAGGATCGGCTCATAGCGCCCCAGGTTCTCATAAAGAACCCCACAGATCGGGGGGCCGGCCAGCTGAAGGAGCCCATTGATAAAGAGCGTGATCCCATATGATGAGCCCAGCTTCTCGGGGCCCAGCTTGTCGGCCAGGATCACGGCCGTGACCCCAATGTAGGTCCCAGAGGCGAGGCCAAAGCAGGCGCAGTAAATGACGAGGGAGCCGTAGTCGACGGCCAGGGGCAGGAAGCTCAGGGCCACGCCCGACATCAGGAGGCCCACAATGAAGAACCACTTCCGCTGGACCCAGCGGAGGTCCGACAAGGCCGCCCCGCCGATCCGGCCCACAAAGTCCAGGGCCGCCACCACTGATAGCAGAATGGAGGCCTGAGACTTGTCAAACCCCGACTTGATGGCATACGAGGGGAGCAGGATAATGAAGTTCGTGTAGCCCACCGCTGTCATGCAGTTGGAGAGGAGCATAATGATGAAGAAACCGTTCCGGAGGAGGCTCAAGTCAAATATTTTCTTGCACTCTGGGCGCCGGCGGGGCCCGATCTTAGGGCCCCGATCCGGGCCATCCTTCTTGGCACAGGGCCAGGCCTTGCAGCACCGCTTCGGGGACCTCAAGCAGCACTTCCAGCAAGACTCCCCGACGGACTTCAGCGTGAGGGTTGAGGCAAAGTCCGGGACCGTCTTGTCGTACTGCATGGCCATGAGGAGGGACCCGTGATGGATCGTGGAGACGTAGTGGAAGGAGGAGTTGGAGACGTTGGAAGCCACGGAGAGGGTACGGGCGAGGCCGGCCGACGGGGCCGAGGCCCCTTGTGAAGCTCCGCTCTGATTTAGGATCTGATTCCCGTTGGCGAGGGAGAGGCGGAGGAGCCGCTGCTTGGCGCTAGGGAGGTCTCGATAGAAGTTCCAGTCCATCCCGCGACTCCCGCTCTCGGACGGCGTGTAGTCGTCGTCCTCCGGGATTGCTGTGAGGTTGAGCCGGCTCCGACTCGCCGTGGCTGAGGGCAGCGTCGAAATCACGCCGTTCCCTGTGATCAGATGGGAGCCCGTGAAGAGCGTGTCCATGTCGGGATTGGACTCGAGGCTCCGTGGGAACTGACGAGGGCGGAGGCCGGAGCTGACGCGGGGACTGCTATCAAGGCCCACGGTGTCTTCCTTGAGGAGACGGGCCGCCAAGGGACTCGCCCCGTCAATGGACCGGAGGGACCAGCTGTCTCCCTGTGGCGTCTCCTAAGGTGGGGAGCATGAAAGGTTAGAAGCCGACTTGGTGAATACTATTACGGATTTGTTGGGTGGGATTTAATGGGTTCCCACAGATTAAATCACAATGCCATCAAGACCCATGAAATACCACTGTGATGGGATTCAATCCAGAAAATGGAATTTAAAACAACTCTACGCGTCACAGATTTGGTTCTAGAGTCCCGATCTGGAGCCGACTCCGGCTTTGATTTTTTTTCTAGATCTGCGCCGCTCTATTCAAAATGGATACTCAATACTGGAAATAGAACGTATAGTAACGTACGTGTCCAATCTGAAAAGTGGCTCTCCGGATGCTTCCAGAGCCGCGGCGGTCCCTGACGTCACGGTGCTCAAACTGTGGGACTGGAATGGCAATCGGCATGGACGCAGCGATTTCACGACTCGCTCCTGTGCTCAAGTTCTGAAATGATTGTCATAGGTTAGCCCGTGCGTGAATCATTAATGAAATGTTTCAGGTTTCGTACTCACGTTGTTTCCAATGTCAATGCAATCCGTAACCGGGCTCTTGGGAAGGCATACAGCTACTAGGGCCTTCCCATTAGCGTCCCGCGGGGTCGTCACGTTCCGTGGAACTAGCTTCTTTTTCAAGTGCTTCTCCACAGGGTCATAGAAGAGAGCGGCGAGGCAGACGTTGAGCAGGATGATGCCCATGTATAGTATTGCTTTTCTGAAATCGAAGCAGAAATAGGCAATGGATTTATTCAAAGGTATTAGAAAAGGAGCAATCGCAGTCACTCCCATGGAAAATTCTAGCCTATTTTATTTACAACCTGCTCAATTCCAAATTAACGTGTGCATAAGCCTTTTCAAAAGCTGGAACCTTACACAGAGATAATTTAAAACTGAAAAAACTGGAAATGCGGTTTTAAGATTATTATTGAATTCACGTGCTACTGCTCGGAAGGTCACCTTGGGCACTAGCAATGGGATCACCTACAACCTGAGGACCCTCAAGTAAATACGTTTCTGATCTGCGTATATGTGTCAGAGTGAGAGGCAATTTAGGTCAAAATCAATGGTTTTGCCCATTACTTTCCCCCTACCATACTTGCGGGTTAAGTAGGTGAGGCAGGGAGCATTTCCGAAAAGCACTTTCACCTGGCTCCATGAATATAAAATGAGAGTGCTCGTAGCAGTGGAGAGGAAATACTACAAGCCCACATTAACTAGACAGACCGACCAA
Organism: Hypogastrura burkilli; assembly: GCA_034696285.1. Classification (NCBI taxonomy): domain Eukaryota; kingdom Metazoa; phylum Arthropoda; class Collembola; order Poduromorpha; family Hypogastruridae; genus Hypogastrura; species Hypogastrura burkilli. The sequence continues at coordinate 25,503 of JAQFZY010000118.1, read as the reverse complement.
ATAATATCCTGGGAACTACTTAAATCAATAGATCCCACCATTTCCCATCTTCACGTCCTACCTGTATCCGTAGTTCTTGAGAAGGATTCGAAGGAGCGGCGGAACGAGTACGGATCCAAGAGCGCTTCCCGAAGTACAAAGTCCGTTAGCTAGACCCCGCCGCTTGTCAAAATAGCGGCTAACCATGAATACGCCAATTGGATAGGCTAGACCCGCTCCGAGCCCACCAATTACTCCATAACTGTTGGCAATAAAGAACAATCAGGCATTGTTTGGTATTACGTATTATGGACTACAGAATATTAAAATATCACAAGCTCATAGTACTTGAAGGCTTATATTTAATGCTACCAAACAAATCTAGACTTTATCTCAAAAGAAAGCATTAAAATGAAGAGATCTAGATGAATATCGAGCAATATGACTCAGACCGGGTAAGAAATTATGAATCGGATATGAATCCGGTATAGACCGACTAAATTATTTGTCCAGCATCTCAATTTGGTCATTTCCATATTTTGGTTTTGGTTTAAAGCCTGTATTTCTTGAGCAGCTCTACAAAGCTCTCTTTAAGATTAAAGAAAAATAATTTTTTTTGGTTCTGTAAACATAATCTAAGCTCTTTGACTATAAAAATGAATTCATTCCGCTGAATGCTACTCTTTTCCTGCATGACAAGCAGAAGCGAAAATCGATCAATGTGCCCACATCAAATTACAATACCGTACCTATGAAACGGATAAAATGATCCTACTGTGCCACAATTTGGCTCGCACCCACCATGCTAATAAAAAATAACCATTATCCGCATTATAATATAGATCCCTGGACTTCCGGAAATTGTAGTCATACAAAAAACAGTGCATTAGCGTAATCTTATTTTCAGGTTGCATGTCTACGCCTCCTAACATTAAGAACCTGTGTAAAAGAAATGTTCCGAGAAAGTCAGGTACATATACATTTACTAAGAAGGCATTATCTCCAAACTTATGTAAGGCCTGGTCTTCCTCAAGCCTAATATAGGTGCTACGCAGTTCTGAATTAAGTTTCAAAATATCCGAGTTTAGCTCCGGTCTTAACCGCATACCGCATGGAATGTCCTTCACGGAGTTATTGATCACTTCAGCCTTTAAAATAAACACGGTGAGAGCCGTTCTGGGTTCTAGTACTTGGTATTGGTACCTGCGGAGCCTATGCAGCAGGACACGGAATGAAGAACAGGCAGGACGATGAACCTACTTCCTTCCTGATTACTATCTCCTTTTACGTATTTACCTATGTATGTACCTTGAGATACTAATTGAATCGTAGTTGAGGCTCAAGCACTACGTATGCGCGGAGAAAGCTTTGACTAATGAGTGTTTATTATGCCACCACCAAAAATACTGATTTCTGCCTGCGAAAATGCTGCCTGAATCTGTTTAAGGTTTTCAAGTAGCAGCAAGTGAATGACTTTTGTTGAGAACAGCCAGCAGCTTTTTAGTTTCGGCCTATTACTGAAAGGAAGTCCAAATCCTTCCATTAGCTCAACCTGAGCCCACTTTTTATGCTTGGCGTGTTCATCGTTATAATGTTGCAGAATGTTTAGGAAATCAGACAGTATGCATACTAACATGTCAGTTCGGGAAGTCGAACTGTTTAAATGCAAAATTTCATATTGGAGCCAATTATTTTACATCTTGCTGAAGCTTGGCTCATAACCAGAATTCTATGCTGTTTACAATGCAATGGTCTAAATTGGGATACAATGGGATTGGTACATATAAATTACTTAGAAATCGTTACTAAATATGATTTTGATGTTACTGTAACTCTTTTTGATACTTATTGCTTTTAAATAATTTTTTAGCATCGCATTGTAAAATAAATCGAAACATTTGAGACAGTTTACGATTCTGGTTGTCAGCCAGCATTGATCAAGGAGTAAAATTATAAATTTATATATACAAATTTGTATTGATTCAGTTGGACGTCCCAAACTGACCAGCCAGCAAGAGTTCTGTACAATTTCTAAAACAATCTGCAACATATGAAACAGTGCATTCCCTTGATAGGGAAAGCCGAGGGAGTGAAAGTGGGGAAAGTCGGGAACAGACTCCCAATAGCCTTGAGAACTACATAAATGGGACGGGGATGTGACGCCAGTTCAAAGGTACGCCAAGACAGCCCACGTAACGTACCTCACGTAAAGATATGTAATGGATGTGGCAAAGCAGCTGAGGCAGAGGCCGGCCGAGGCCAGGAGCCCGCCAATGATCGTCACAATCCGATAGGAATACTTGGCTGCCAGGGCACTTGCAAACGGACCTGGAAGAATCTGAATATTTTAGCATGGGTTCGGCAAGGCTAAATCCGGAATCCTCAGAGCTACCGCTTACCTGTGGAACTGTAGAGCCAGTAGCTGAGTGCAGGGATCCATGCGGCGGCTGAAGGGGAGGCCTGGAAGTCCTCAATGAACTCTATGAAGAGGACCCCGAAGGACTTGACCGTGCCCGGGATCAGGATGTTCACCACAATTGATCCAAAGAGGACCCACCAGCCCCAACCCCCGTCCGGGGCTACCCATTCCGTGTCATACTCTATGCAGCTCTCAACATCCCGCCCCAGCCCGCCCGTCCCGTCCCCATCTTGCTCTCCATCTGTAAACCCAAAACGATCATAATCCGATGTTAGGCTACCGGAGATAAAATTCGAATTCCCAGAAAGACAAATATAATCCATGTCAAGTTTTTCCGAAACCTTACTTGACCAAACCTAAGCTTTACTAATCCAATTCTAAGCCATACAAGCTTAAGCCCTGTTCCCAACTCGAACGAGTATACCCAATTAGGAAAACCCCCACTAAAATAAAGGTTTCCCCCATTAAGCCGAATCAGAAGGGGGCGGGTAGATAACCGAAGTACAGGGATGCTGGCTCGTGTCACCGTCAATTCAATGCATATGTCATAGACCTGTCATACCGCTTACCTACAGGTTTAATTATTTTCCCAGTGATGTAAACCCTCATAGAATTGATATATATTATTATAGGTCGTGCCTTAATCAAATAACCTAACCGCTTTTCAATTGGTAGACATGTTTTATAAATTATAATGATGTGAATAAGCTACTATTAATATGATTTTATTTGTTCTTGAGTCATACGGTAAATTTTGCCCATTTTTATTCCGAATCGTTGTTTAAAATCCCTTGGGAATCTTCTCATTCCAAATAGAAGAGATACGCACCAATTTAAAATAGAATTTTAAGACAAGTAATGTAGTGAACATATATAGGGCATGGATGTAGTCAGGATTGGGTCCGGGGAGGGACAAGAATATCTAACCTAAGCTATACTTAAATCTAACCGAGCCTAATCTGTACCCAAACCCGAATCTAACCAAACTAAGCTACACCCGAACGGAACCAAACCGAAGCTTACCCAAAACTAACCAATCATAAGCTATACCCAAACATAAACTGAACCAAACTGAACCTAACAAAAGCTATGCAATACCCGAATCCAACCAGGCCTAAGCTATACCCTTACCAGGCAAAACCTTACCAACCGTAATCTAATCAGAAGGAACCAATGCATGCCTACCAAAGCCAAACTTAACCAAATCTAAGCTGTTAGAACCTCATCTAATCAAACCTAACAAATCAAGCTTTAGCTTTCGTAAATTGGCTCTAGCGTTGAGAGAGTTAGTTTTCTATTAATTTAGATACTTTTGGTGAAAACTTAGCGGTGAAAGTTGGGGTTGTCTTTATGAAGTACTTAAAATTAAAAAAATTGAACCAAAACCAAAGTCCTTAGGACATCCGGTAATGGGTGTACCTTACGTCTTACGACCTCATGACATGACCTTGAAAATGGAGACCATTAAAAGAGCTTGGCTCAGTTCCTGCCCACGGCGACTTGGAAGCGTATGACGGGGCCTAAGTTATGCCTGTCGCCTATTAAAATTGATGGTCGATACAGTATGCATACAGCTCCCAGCCTCGTCCCATTCACGCTGCTCTGCTACTTAGTCCTATGTCCATAGATACACGCTCTAGCTCCGAGTCCACACATACATATACATAGTATATAATTCATATCTGAGGAGAGAGATAGGAACTACGTAAGCCGGCTCTTGGTGCGGAGCTTAGCTGGAGAAAGTGGAAATATCGATTCGGGAATCTCTGGCTGTGAGGGAAGACCCTAGCCCAGGAAATGTCGTGGAAAGGAACCCGGCCCCGCTTGGTAACAAGATAGGAAACTTTGTTGCCCAGGACCAATGATGAACATGAACTCAAAGTTTAAAAGAATCAGCGGGGTAGCCCTGGAAGAACCCGGCCATCCGTCCCTTCTCCGATTCCTCAAAGATAGCCTAATTGGTATGACGTGCGGATTGGCAGAGACGAATGAGAGCCCTGGAAATTCGGCACAGTTTGGCAGGAGGCAGGCCGAGTATTGTTGCATAAGGCACTAAAAGGGAATTTATGGCGAGTTCTGAGAGCACATCCGTTCCAATAGAGTCAACAGAGTGAGCACGGAACACAGCTCCAAATACAATTATGTATTAGCGAGCGGAGGTCTCATGCGGTCTACTATCCTGGCTGTCTGTCTGTCCTGCCATTACGTCTTTACATCTAAAGTGCCCGATGTAACTGAATTTAAAGTGAGGCTGCAATTTGTCTATGTTTAAAACAACTGACATTTAGCTAACCAAGGGCCTAATTAATTTTACTCAACGAAGCAAATTCGTTTCCTGTAGAAACAGTACCATGTTCGTTTTAAAAGGGCCAGAACCGGGTCTTAGGTTTCTGGCGGATTTAATAATTCGCTGTGCGAAATCCGTGTCCGTTAAATGCTGTTACGTCCAGCTGCCATACTGAATAGCGGGATACAGTCCCGACTATGTCATCCTGTATGTATAATGTTTATGTGGGCATGGACTATGGAATATGAAACCTTTCTGAATGATGACACCATTCCTGGCTATCTATCTCGACGACTACGAGCTCTGAAATTAGAGTCCGCATTCACATTGTATTTAGGCAGTGTTTACTGCTCATGTATACAATATTTGATTTAATACTGTATATGTTCCAGACTGTTTGGGACCTTGTACAGTGTACAGTATCCATACTGAATCCTCAGCTTGCGAGGTCGAATATAATCAATGGGAATCAATTCATTCCACGTTTTGCTGAAGGTTGACACTAAATTGGAAATATCATACGATTCTAGTTTAGAGCCAAACTTCAGGAAGGAGTGAAACAATGAATTTCAATGCGACAATTCCCATTGATTTAATTCGACTCCCCAAAATGACTAGGCAGCGTCAGCGTCCGTATGCATTTACATCCTGTCCAATTTCCTAAACAATCTGCAACATATCAAGGACTGCTTCCATTTTTGCCATTGTCTTTGTTAGAGGGCTCATTAAATCCGAATTCACCCGCCTACGTAAAACCCGTATTATGTAGGGGACCTGAGTACAGGCATGAACATTGGGCATTGTTCACTCTTCTAGACCTACATAATACCAATTTCTCGTTTCTATTTATTACTGTATTTGCTTCTATTTGTAGCTTCCTTCGGAGTACTCCGAAAAAGTCAATTTGAGCGGAAAATACTGTGGAATGTAGTGCTACGTAATTTCTACTTCCTTTGCCAGGCAGAGCTTCCAGACTAAAAGGCTTCCCTTACGTAAACCGAAACAGCTTGGTATGACCAAATGACCTAAACCCCGTCAGCCTCAGCCCATGACAAGGATGAGCCAGGCATAATGCAATTATTGAGGGGGTCAAGTTGGAGGACGAGCCAATAATAGGGAGGTCGCGGCTGGTGTGACTTTGCCATCGACATTATAGTTTGGAATAATAGGGATCCCGACAGTGCTCCCCAGAGGCCTCGCCATAAATTGCTCTCCAAATAAAAGTCCGGCTACGCTTGAACGGGTTTTGCAAATAAAACCGGCTAAAAGGTCCCAGTACACGCAATGAGGAATTAAACGGTGGTGAGGGGCCTAACACAAACATTGACTCTGGCCAGAAGGCAGAAATTGGGAATTTGTCAACTCATCCGAAAGATTCCTTATTCTAATCCCGGCGGAATGGGAGGGATTGGAGAAGAAGATCGGAGAGACGAAACCAAGCCTTGCATAGTAATTCAATTACGCTTCAATTCATTCCGAGACTCTTTCCCGAATTTGGGTCTTAATGACCCGTCTCCAAGGTCATTCTCGTTAAATGCCTTTGGCCCCCATTCCTCATGTCCTGTGCATAATAGCTATAGCTACACGTCCTCCGTTCGGAAGGACGAACTTGACATTGGAAATCTGTCCCAGGTCTTTAGTCATCACCTAATTATAGCCCCAGCTGCAGAAGGCATAAAACTGCACTGTAATAAAAATTTGCGGGATCCGCAAAACAGTAAAAGCTTGTATGTATTTAGTCAAGTTCCGCTTGTGGACTCAGGCAGAGCCAGCTGACTCCTTTTTGGCAAGGTTATTATGGTGAGTGCTAAGAGGATGTAGTACGATGTACGATAACTGGTTGGGGTTAAAACGTGGGATGCCCATTTTTGCAATTCCTTTCAAATGGGAGCCTATGTACGTGATGACAGATGGAGGCAAGAATTCATTTAAAATCACAGCACGTTCCACGCCAGGAATTCAATGAAAGTTTCTAAGAAAATTCCTAATCCGCTTATTCCACTCTATTAGCTAGCTACTCACGTGGCCTTAGCCAAGATCCGACCGCCAAGAGTAGCTTCTGAAGGTTAAGCTGTGCTGTACATAACATCCGCTCAATTTGCTTACTTTACGGATTTCGATGTTTGATTCCATCATCGCCGATGTTTCCACGTAGAGCGAGGACATTTTGTCACCTAGACATGTCACATTAGCATGATTCAGCCGACAGGCGACTGTATGAAGTGCCGATCATATCATTGACAGAGCCCGTCCTCACATATTATGATGACTTTGTAGCTGTTTCTATTATGGCACGTATACAAATACCGACTCCTAGCTTTTGAAAAAAAAAATGCTGATTTTCCACAAGGAAATTGTATTCATTGCTCTCAAAGTTAAGATGCAGTTAGCTTAGGTATGATTATGCTAAATTAAATTAAATCATTAAATATAAATAATATTTATGTGGCCTTAGGTCTTGATTATCTAGCTTCGTAAAATGCCGGTAATAATTGGGACACTTTCAATTCATGCTTCCACTATATATTATCATGCAAATGCAAACTAATAGCAACTTATTCAAAGTCCAAATAGAACACGAATTGAAGGAAAGGAGCTCAGATCGGTAAATTGTTTTTTTTATCATCAGATGGAATAGAAATAGAATATTAGGATGTACATAGGTACTTCATTATGAGGTTTACGGCATAAAAGGATTGAGACTTTGGAACTCGGCTCTGAGCTCCAAAATGTTTCGTCCTTTACTTTTGGTTTCGGTTTCGGGTTTCAAGTTCCAATTTGAGGTCGGAATGACTGGCAGGCTCATTAAGACTGCTGGAAAGAATAATCTCCTGAGTTGAAAGGAAGGGGTCCGACCTAATTAATTTCTCGGTTTTCACCAAGGATCCCCTTCCTTCCCTTTGATCTAGTGATATATTGGCGTACATGTACATGGAGTTCTCAAGGATTTTTCCTGGAGGAAGGTCGCGTGTCTCCATGTCAAGCTACAAGTAATCACTCACTGTACCTACAAGGTCAACACTGACTCACCACTCAGCCTCAAATAGCCCTTCTGGTACCAATGGCTTCGGCGAAGTTAGAACTTCCATATAATGTATTTATGCTTATACTGAGCAGCCCTTCAAATATACGCGCGTTTTGGAGATTTGTTATCGATGACTGATAACAATATACAATTGATCTCGGGCATTGAACAAATAATTCGGAAACTAGTTGATTGTACAGAATTGAGGGCCATAACAACAAATTGGATGAAAATATACCCGTCAAACTTGCCCTTGTAACTTGTAACTGCTGAATTCAACCCGATATTTGGACTGAGTCTGGAAACTGCTGACTTCGGATAACTTCCTAATTGAATCTGCCAGCAACTGAATTTATGCGGATAACTGCACCGAATTGTCCCCGATATCTACCATCCCATCTACCATCCCCGATAACTACAGGTTTGTTCCCGATAACTAACAAATTGGTCCTAATAAGTATTGAACTGATCTGGATAACTATTTACTAAATTGTTTCCAATAACTATTTATCCGAATTATCTCTGACTCTTTAAGGTACAAAAAATTTCCCGATAACCAACTAATTGTCCCCGATAAGTCCAGAATTGAGCCCAAAAACTCCAGAATTGAGTCCGATAGCTCCAGAATTGTGAACAATATTTCCAGAATTGACCCCGATAATGCTTCTATAACTCCTGAAAACTACCGTTAAGACTGTCCATGACAACTCCCGAATTGACCCCGATAGGTCACGAATTGTCCCCGATAACTCCCAAATTGACGCCGATAGGCAACGAATTGTTTTCGATAACTCCCAAATTGACCCCGATAGGCAATAATTTGTTCCCGATAACTCCCGAATTGACCCCGATAGGCAATGAATTGTTCCCGATAACTCCCGAATCGGCCCCTAACAGCGCTGATTTGACTGTGCCAACTACAGAATTGCCTGGGATTACTGATAACCACTTGAACATCTAGTTAAACGCTGAACTGACGCCGATAACCAGAATATTAGCATAGAATTGGCAGATAGTTGGTTACCTTTGATCTCACTGGGACATGGATCAAGCTGAGCCGCTGAAGAAGAGAGCAGAAGCTCTGGGAATCCAGGTTGTGTTTCCTTCTCCGCCCCGCCGTCCTGCGAGAAGAAGGAATCGAGCCGGTCCTTGAAGCTCCCCTTCTCATTAGGCGAGATAGACTGTAGGGAAGGCGGGGGCAGCAGGATAAGGGTCTCATTAGTCCCATCCTCATCCCCGTCCGTACTCAGATCATCTGCAGGCGGGTTCTCGGACTCCGGATTCAGCTGGACTGGGCTGGGCTCGGGATCCCGGGCAGGACTCGATGGACCGCCCAGAGGAAACATTTCAAAGTATTCGGGCCCACCAGCTCCGTCGCCGGGTCCCGGGTCCTCCTATGAAGAAAACAGCCAGGATTGAAAAGCGGCACGTGCGGATGAAATTAATTAAATGGGACGCCCGGGGGACCCTCGACCTTGAGATCTTACACAGGCTTCCCCAACTTCTTACTTCTTCTTAATGAATATTCTTATAATGGACCATATGTATCTTGAGGGTACTTTACAGGCTGGGATAATTAAGATTATATTTATTATTGCATTGTTATACCCAATTCCGATTTTGCTGCTATTTACAGCGGTTATTCTTGTACGCCTTCTGTTAAAATCGATTCCTGATGCATTACTCTGAACTTCAAGTATATTATTTCTTTATTCTCATGTCGAATTTATGAGGATCCAAAGGTCTGATTGTTTGGTAAACTAAAGGTTAAATTAAATGACTACAAGAAGCGTAATCTCAAATATGTCATAGTGTAGTGTTAAAAGAATCAGCTTCAATGCACACATATGTATGTATGTATACTGCATATACTTTTACATACGATTTACATTTGCTCATTTACACCTTTATTGAAGTTTTTGATCCCTTTTCGAAAAATCAATAAAAGTTCCGGTATCCAGGGAGTCTGGCTTGTATCCAAGGCAGAGGCCCCCATAAGAGGCTAATGTTAATTTTTCCACTTTTTTTTAGATTATACAGCGTTAAGTTCCAGTATGACTTAAAAATCTAAAAATAGTTTGTAAACTCCTTCTAATGTCTGAACTTACAATAAAACTTGATTTGATACAATTCGACCTTCTCGTCTTCCGTCAGGAATTTTTTAAACACCCGGACATATCACTGACTCACCCTGTATATATTTTGGTGTTCACAACAAGTAGTTGTAAGCCGAAGCAAGTAAAATTACCGGCGTCCCTATATGGAAGTGAATATTGTCTAACGTAGTAACACTGGTTTCCTATTCTTTTAATTTCTGCATTACGCGGCTAGTTGAACTTTCTCCAAGTACGTATATGCAGACAAATACATACACACAATAAGAACGTAACACAAATATGCAGAGCTTCCCGTGTCGCCATCGCCACACCCAGTTTCCTGACGAGCTCTGGAGCCCTGAGTTACTCAGGCTGAGTACTAAAGTAAACGAGCGCTTACTTTCTTGGAAATATATTCTGTATTAAAATGAGAAACTCCAAGCTGTCATCCCAGCAGACAACTTGACAAAATCGTTAGCAGTCAGGCGTAAAATCGAGTCACACCACATAGGACCATAAGAAGACCATCGTCATGAACTGAACACTGAATTGAACACTCCACTGGAACTGGAATAAGTTGTACGACAGAACATTCAACCTGTCAAAGGCGGTGAAATCTGGTACACTATACGCGCTAGGTCATGGACCCAAAGTTCAATTGGAATCGTAGCTCTGTGAATAACGGAAATAATTTCCCTGGCAACGATTACGAATTACAATGCAAAATGTAAAATACTTTTAGCGTGTCACCTTTCCTCTCACCTTTTGCGTGAATTGATCACATACACAAGGATACTGAATGAGATATTAACTATTTACTTGTTGTTTTTAATGATATTATGTGGAGGGTGGATAGCACAAAATGAAGTGTAAGAAAGTGTTGTACTACTAGAGCGCATTATGAATTATGATTATGAAGTACCTACAATGACTGTATCTTAAACGTATTAGTTTCCTGGCTCTACTCCTATCCTTAGAGCAATAGGATTGAGCCCTAGACCACGTCCAAAGCCCACCAAATGCAATGTGACGTGCATTAGGAATAGGGAAAGTATTAAAGGATCAGGCTAGCCGTAGCAGCCGGAAAAGGCTCCAGTACCGCATGTCTGGTCAAGTCCCTAATTAGCTAGATTAGTTGATATTCATTAAGATTGGTGCCGGCCAATGGCCGACCTTGTCAGTCCGGACCTACGCTGCGGTTTCGAGCCAATTTTTTCGCGGTCGGCCCATTTTTCACACGTTTTAACGTGCATATAGTGCATACTCTTATTACGAATATTACACAGGCTAAAGAGGACTAACTTTTTGCACATTCTGACTCTACCTGGGCCGAAAGGCAAGTTTAGATGCCGGTGGTGGTCATAGAACCAATATCGACATCAGATGAGTTATGTATTTGTATAACTTCTTATTATGATACTGCAAAATACTGACTTCTTGCCAACCAAACTCTGATTCTCGACAAGAAGACTTTGTCAAAGATTTCACTTCTTGCCAATTGTTGGCTTTTAAACATGATGTGCTATTTCCAATGCAAGAAAATATTTTACAATGAAATGCGCAAAAATTACTATTAAAAATCTTAGTTAAATTATAACAGGAATCCAAGGGTGAAAGCATGTTTATTTTCGATCTTTAAGTGATCTCTACGCATCCCATTGTTAACCAACTTGTACTTTGGAAAGAGCTTAGCATCTTTCTGTGGAGCTAACCTATTGCAAGTTACAAGTAAAACAATTGATTTCAAAATGAAATGAATTAATTGACTTCAACTACCCAATACACGCCCAAAGAGTATGCATACTGTCCAATTTTTAAAAGACTCTACAATATATACTATACATATACATATTTCCCTAAAATAAACTTAGTAATAATATTTCTTGTTATAATTATGGTGTTTTCTGCGACCTTCGTTTAAAAGGGGCAGTATTAGCTACATTAACAAGTCCATTTCAAACGAAACTGGCTGTAGCCGTACCTAAATAGAAGGTATGTAATGAACGTGAGATCTGCTTAGATTCGCCCATGCAAAAATATACGTAGAGTGAAAGCTCGTGAAGGCTGGAAGAAAACGCTTGAATAACTAAAAGGCTCTGGTACTGCTGGGCGTGAGTTTCTCAGAGTTCTAGTTATGCATACTTACAGAGAATAGAGGTACATATGTAATGTACCTTATATACCATCGACCGAGCCTGAACTCTAAAAAGCTCCGAACAGGCCCAAAATGTGCAAAATGTCAAAGTTTTCCACATCCTGCTTCGACTTCTGACTCTTTTAGCACGTGCAAGCGCCTGCTCTCCAGGAACACTTTATACAGTAAGCCCTTCTTTCTATCTGTAAGCAGGCTATAAATAGGAAAAGAGAACCCAGAGCACCTTACCAACCATAGAATCATCTCAATCAAGCACTATTTCTTCCACTAAGGTATAGTAGAACTTCAAAATACAGAAAATAAGTAAATGAAAAAATTACTCGAAATTAATGAAATCCAAATCCAACTAAAACTCTCTCCAAACCGGAATTTGTCACACAATGGGAAATTAAAATTAAGTCCTACGTCACTGGCAGCCGAATCCTCAAGGCCTTAGCCGCAAGCCATGCGAAGGAAACGGAATAAAATACAGATATATGACATAAAATACGATAGACGATGATACATAAAACGCTCTTGTGACTTCTGACGTCCAATAAGTACTATTCATCTAAGTTCATAGCTCCTACCACTTAAGACAACGTTATTGATTATGGCCTGTCGTATAAATGGAATATTAATCTAAAAATTAAAAATACGATCCTTATTTCTATTTGCATTGCCGTAGCTTGTAGCCCGTGCGCCCGCGCCCGTATACCTGCATTAGCGTACTCGACCTGCAAGCGCTAGCGGAGTAAGCTATTACGATCGAGCATGTCTGCCCGTCTATCTGTCTGTGACATTTTTTGTTTACTTGGGCGAGAGTAACATTTTCTTTGATTGCCATGCCACCCTTACCTCTCACTGTTGCCAAGATGACGCATACATTCAAAGTGACTTCTAATAATTTGGACATCAAATTTTATTTATAACTTAATCGAGAGTAACTTTTACTTTCTTCCTTTTTTATTTCAGAGTAAAATTACCTGAGTGAGTAACTACTACATACTCTTACCCACGGACGTATACTAGGAGAGAGCAACTCTTACTTTCCTTACTCATTCAGTAGTGCAGCCGAAGTTTTTTTTTAAGGTACTACTTGCCATATTTATAGAATGTTAACAACTGGTTGACAGGTTTCAAATTATAAAAGTTCAAAATATATAATGGTCGGAACCGTGTCAATGCCTTCACGTCACAGCGTTTCGGAGTAAATGACTTCTTTGGAATTAAATCAGGTCACAGTCAGATACTGAATTTATCAACAATGGAATTAGGGGCTGACGTCTACAGCGGGATTGACAGTTGAAGTTCTTTTCATCATTTAGTATTTAAGCCCCCCCCCCCCCTAATTTGTATGGTAAGGCATGAGCCAGAGTTCAGTTTAAAGCATGAGGCCCAATGACTGATTGTCACGGTTTCTATTTGTTCCCGAATAGCTTTGGATACTGTTTTTGGTTTGCTTAAAAAAATGAGTTTTTCCAAGTTTCTGCAGTACTCTTTGCTTGTGCTAAATTTAAGAGAGATTCCTGTGTCACTGGCGGTAAGTTCGGCTCTTTTACGATTTCTATCATTCTATGGGCAAACTTTATGTGAGCAATAGTACTTCTTTTGCATCGAACACAGATTAGAACTATGATGGTCGAGCCTTTATGTCCGAACGATTTCGAGGCGGCAGCCAAGCTTGGTACGCAATAATACATATTAATTTTAGAACACAAGCACTTGCTAATGTCTTGTACTAAATGCTGCCATAAAAGTGTAGACTTTACGAGAACAAAGTATGTAAATTAACAAATGTAGATATTAACAAAGAATATGGCTCAGGTCGGGTAAGGAATATGAGTCGGGTATGAATCCCGTATTTAACAGACGAACATAATTTGCTTGATGCATCTATATGTATTTGGGTATTGGGCAGCGCTAATATTAAGTCCTTGGTATCCATACTTTAAGAGATCTCTGCAAGTGTGGAAGGGAACATGAACTTGGATGACGGAACGCTGGATGACATTGTGACGCCCCGTAGTACGTTGCGGGACTGGGGGATCAGGCCCTGGCCCAACGGCGTGGTTCCCTACATGATCGGAGACGGATTTAGTAAGAGCCAGCCACCGATTGACCTTAAGGGCTTCCTAGTTAAATCCTCTCCTATGGTCATGTGATAAGGTTCCGAGGATCGGGCGATGATTGCCAAGTCCGTGACATGGATCCACGCCGTCTCTTGCGTCCGCGTAGTGGTCCGGACCACCGAGGAGAACTACGTTGTCATCAAGCATGACGACGGAGGGCTCTGTGCCAGTGTCGTGGGCTTCAAGGGCGGTAGGCAAAGCGTTACGCTGGCCGATCGCTGCGTCCAGCGACCCGGCTCAACAGTCCACGAGTTCATGCATGCTCTCGGGTTCTACCACGAGCAGTCCCGAGAGGATCGGGACGACTATGTCACCGTCTTCTATGAGAACATTAAGAGGGGCAAGGAACTACTATTTCAATTTCCATTTTGACAATATCGTATTTGGCAACTTCAGGGTTTCCACGGTTTTTTGAAAAATACGGATTTGGCAGCGTGATTTCGATTGAGATGGAATTCAGGGAACTACTTTTAACGACTCTGCGGTGTTGCCATTATTCCGGAGTAAGATTTTCACAATAAGGAATTAATGGCAACATTGTTTATATGGAGCCGGAATTACGTCGACGCGTGTCATAAGCAGTTTTAAGAATTCTTGCAGCATGGGCGTTTGTAATCATCATTATCATTATCGAATTTATTTGACAAAGCTTACGCTCAATCAAACTATGGCTTTTGAAATAATAAGCAAGTACCTTCTGATCCTTCACCATATTTTCGGGAGAAACTTTCCGCGATTTTTGGCCATGGAATTTCTGGAAAATTCGTTTTTCAAGAGAGGAAATTTCGGCAAAACGTGGTTTAATACAAATCTTGCCATATGTGTTTTGTAATAAAGTATGTAAATTTGTTTCCGTTGCCATATCTTATGTTGCCACAATTGCTCATATTTTTGTCTGCGCGAGGTCCTAATTGATTTGAATCTAACCTACAGGGGCCATTGGGAATTACAGGATGCATGATGACACGCCTGCAAATTCCGCCGCTGACTACGACACCAGCTCCATTACGCACTATGGCTCAACGGCCTTCTCTAAAAACGGGAAGGCCACCATGCTGCCCAAAAGTGGCAAAGGTCAACTAGGGCAACGGAGGGAACTGACAAAGGTCCATCAATCTCAACAGTCTGATCGTTATTTGGTGCCGGGAATATATAGATTTGACCTGAAACTAGCTCTTTTCAGATCTGGCTAACTAAATTAGGCTCGGAGTAGGATTTTTTCGATAAAGTTAACTTTTTTCCTGGAAATATATTTTCTTCGGCACAAAATAACCAGAGAATTCCCGGTAGTGGAATGTACAGTACCATACCTAGATAATTAGCCTTGGTTTCATCTTTTTCATTAGCTGGACATCGAGAAAATCAATAATTTTTATAATTGCCGGACCAGGAAGATGGGTACGAACCCTGATATGCGTAACAATACGGACGTCAAGGAGACGCCGGATACTCGAAGTATTATTCCCAAATTATGCTATAAAATGCAGGGCCAACTTATTCTTAAGTCCGTTTAATTCCAGAAGTTTGCGTTGACTTTGATCCCCTTTACTGCAAGATGTGGGCCAGGCATAAATACTGCATGAAGAGTCCCGTATTCATGAGCGTCTTCTGCAAAGTCAGCTGCAATCAATGTGGTAAAATTTGTCTTCCTAATAGCTCCCTGCGCTCGCTTCGAAAACTCGTCAAGAGGATTTTTCTGGTTTTTACTTTTTCAGTTCAAATCAAAGCAATCCAACTAAATATTGATTAGCGTGACCTGCCTTGCTGAACTTTTTCTTAAAACTTGCATTTTTCGGAGCTGTCAACTGTCCTTGAGTCAAAAATCTTAATATTGATGTGTTCATGTTTTAAAACGTTAAAAGTTAGTAGGTAAGATTAAACCTGATTTGCTCAGATACCTTAAGTACATTTGGAATTAAGTACGTGCTTAATCTTAATGCTACCATGTTGCTCAAAAATATATACCTTTGCACAAAAATAATAGAACAAATGATCAAATTTATATGCTGGACACAAATGTTTAATTAGTCGGTCTAATTTCCTTGCTTTGCTTTCGCTAAGACTATATTTTTTTTGTGCAACACTAATATTAAATAAAGATATTGAAGAAGTGACATGATCAACATACCGCTAAGAAAGATTCTAAACTGTTCATTTCCTTCTACCGTTCAGAAATGCCTTGCCGGGACATGAACAAAAGTTGTCCCACCTGGGCCAAGAAGAAATACTGCTGGTTGTACATGGACTACATGCACCACTACTGTCAGAAATCCTGCGGAATTTGTAAATTCTAAAAAAACCTATGTACCTACTTAATTATTAAATACCTAATATCTACTGTACTGCTGGCGTTATTTTTT
Organism: Hypogastrura burkilli; assembly: GCA_034696285.1. Classification (NCBI taxonomy): domain Eukaryota; kingdom Metazoa; phylum Arthropoda; class Collembola; order Poduromorpha; family Hypogastruridae; genus Hypogastrura; species Hypogastrura burkilli. The sequence goes on along the minus strand of JAQFZY010000118.1, from coordinate 9,071 downwards.
TATGGTACCATAGTACTTTTTCTTATTTTTAATTTGTAATTATTTGATCATATTGAAATTGTATTTTTCGGCCCAGCATAGTTTTGTAAGCTTTCTAGATTATAAAATTTACCGACATTTGAAAAAGGGGGCCAATATATTGTAAAATGAGCGTATACGTAGTAACGTTGCTTTTCCTGCCTCTTAAATCCCTCCTGATTCTTTTTTATCTTTTTATCGTAATTTGAAATTCGACACTACCCGGCTAGACGGATTTTGAATGTCCACTGACTCAAATTGGAAATTGAATACCCGGGTTGGACATGTCTAGACGGAATTCACTGCTCGATCTGAAACGTAAAATAGTAACGCTCTGTCTGGTTCTCATTTTACTAGTTATAGCGGTTCTCCTTGAGATCAGCAATGATGGCCTAAACCAACCTAACGTTGACTAGCAGGACTTAAACCTAAATCAAACCTAAACCCTAATTGAACGCAATTAACTACTTGAGAATACAATTTTCCGGTAGTACCCATATTTTTCCGAGACTGAGAGTGAGAACTGTCCTTACCTCGACAGGTGAGACTTCCAGATTGAAAAGGGCAGGCTCCCCCTTCAGGTACAATTCGGGGAGACGGGGCTCCGAGTATCCGGGAAACCGGCCCTGAAGTCCCTGTCCCTCAGGACTGATCTCTGATGCCTTCCGAGCCCTCGGCCTCCTTCTACCGCTACTACTGTAAGAGGGCTGACAGGGAATTGAGCCCGGCTGAAAGGGAATGACGATAGGTCCGTCCTCCTCGTCGCTCTCGAGGGACTGAGCCGAGAACCGCTGCTGTTTGAGTCGCCTCCGGCCGCCCTGTTGCTGGGCCAACGGCTGGACTTCCTCAAAGGCCGAGTCCCCGTCGTAGGGACTCATGGGGAGGCCCGGAATGATGGGCCACCCTTCCTCCTCGTCCCGGAAGGGCTGGAAGGCGGGGGTCCGGGGCAGGTCCTCCTCAATCAGGTCCTCAAAGGAGTTGTTGTGGGGGGAGGACTTGAGGCGGGGCCGCGGGCCGAGCTCGAGGAGGCTCGGCTTCAGGAAGATGGCAGAGTGATGGGAGGTCGTGGAGCTGCTCGAGGACAGCTTCTCACCGCCGGAGGAGTGGCCTGGCTCCGGGGTCGTAAGGTCATCCAGGGGGACGTCCTCGTGGGACGGGGCCCGGGACTCGTCAAGGATCTTCTTTTCCAGCATGGCTCGAGCCGCCTTCCTGAGTGGGAACAGAAGACTTTCTCAGTAACTCCGTGGAAAGTAACATTAAATAAAATAAGGATTCTTATTTTATACATAAAATTTTAAATTAATCCAAATATTTGCAATAGCCTTCCAAAGCTCTACCAATGGAGAATAGAGCTGGGAATGGAGTTAGAGTCAGGAAAATACTGTATTAGTCCATATCGATCCTTCGTCAATGTCAATAGTCAGATGTCAAAGAGGATCCCGGACCCACTCTGAACTAATAAGCCGTTAACATGCTCCCCAATACATCAAAAGTAAGTTGAGGAATTAAGGCTTGTAGTCAACGAGGCTTGAGGAGGACTTCATACTTCATGCTCTCATTTTTAGAACCGAACTTTGGATAGACATGCAATGTTAGCCGAGGCGCTTTCTGTATCTCTTCTGCCGGTAGGACTTTCACAAGGATGCACGGAATAATAAATAATGACCCCGGTACTTTTATCCAAACTTCCCATTTGCCATTTCCATGTTCATGTTAGGTCCACGTGTACAAGCCTCGTCTTGTGTGTTTTTTCATGCAGAAATTATCCCATGCTTAGGTTGAAGGAGACTCTTTGCAGAATAACTGGCCTGGAGTACGTACATACCACACAGTAATGCCTTCTTGCAGTTCTTATGCTGAATAAAATATAATTACTCCAAGGCCTAACCCATTCGCAAACACTTTGGTCCGGCATGGACTTCAAACTTGGCTGGACGGCTGGAAGCGGGCTATAAAATGATAATTATTGCACACTCAAGAAGCAGCTGCTCGGCTCCAAAATGTGTGGTTTCCATGCATTATGAATCCGAGTGGAATCCCTTAGCTATTTACATGCCTTCCCTGAGCGTCTAGTTCTAGGTCGATTCTGGCCCAATAAGGTCGGAGAGACACATAAGCTTGCAAGCATGATGTATGGTATATACCAAAAGTAACTCAAAAATTTAACTTACGCTAGCTAGCCTTGATCCAATCTAATAACCAAACTTTTAGTACATATCTTCTTACAAAAATCGAAAAATTACCCAACTGAAATAAGCTTAAGCCACAATTAGCGCAGCGGTTTCCCTTCCTTTTTACTTAATGTAGTTAGACCTTGCCAGTCCTGTACACACTGTACTGTAATAAGTATGCATATCTCCTCTTCTGCTTCGAATATGAATTTCCAAAGCTTTTTCCTCATTGTCGACTCAACTGGAACTCGCCATGCCATGCCCGTACGGGACTTACTCATATGTAAACCTCATGATCATGACCTTTCCATCACCCCACACACCTACATGTTATGCTCTGACTAATTTCTGGTTAACATTAACAGTAGTGCTATGCCTAATCCCTCTAATAGTACCATAGGAGAAAGTGGAGAAAGCACTTAGTCCTCGGTACTTTCACCATCCGTGCTGTAGATTGCTTAGAAATATTAAACACTGAACATACTGACTACTCAGCTTGGGAACGCAAGCACTACTATTGCAAAGTGACAGATTGAAATCCATTATTTTATTCACTTTTCTTTTTTTAAAGGTTGCCCTGCACCAGCAACTCTTTCCAATTCTGAAATTTATTTTACAACGTGCGTATGAATTACTTTAAAAATAAAAATACATATACCTGCTCCCACTTTCACACTTTCTCATTTATTTTGCATTGAATGTATTGGACTCCCCAAACGGAATCATCAATATGCATGCTCTCCAATTTCCAAACAACCTCCAACATCCTTACAGCAGATTGGCAGTCAAGTGAGTCCCTACACTTTAAAAATCTAAAACAAACCTATGACCTATTAACCCAAATAAGGTCGAAACTAGGAAGGAGCATTCTGGCGTGGGATAATGTTATCCTTAGCTTTCTCGCTAGGAATTTAGCATTGGGGCTTGGATTCGACGAACTGGAAATGGATCCTCCTGAATCCTACACGGAAGGTATGACGCTAGACGCTAGAACTGGACTACTGACTCATTCTCTCAATTATTGATTTTCCGGGCCAGAAGGCTTTGTTTCGGCAGGCTGCTGGGCCCACGTCTCTATGCGTAGGACCGTACGTAGGAACCCCTTCTCTCCCGCCAGACAGATAATAATGAAGAAACAAATAAAAAGCAGCGGAAAATGAATTTAGCACGGTGAACGAGAAAAGCTGGGATAGGGACAGAGTTCAATTGATGGAAATGCGGAGTTCATAATGAAAAACAGGGGCCAATTATTTTTGTCTTCCTCTCCAGCTAGCCTTGTTTTGATTCTTCGTATTTTTAATGGACCTACGTATTTTTAAACTCCAGCTTTATAGGTACATAAATGTACTAGATACGGGAACGATTCCGGCGTGGCAGTGCTTACGACTAACTTTATTATGAACAGTTTTTTATGCTGTTGACGCAAATGCGCTTTCTACAATCAATTAACAACCGCTCTTTTATGTGTACTTATGGAATTAAAACTACTATTATCAGACACAATGTTTCTCAGACTTAATGCGTCACATAATTTCATAATTTGTATGTATAAGGGCTTGTACACTATACGAGGTCCTTTCAGTGAACACTTTATAAAATATAGATTTTACCCATAAATCAACTACATATGCCTTAATCCATATCATGCTAATTACTGTTGTTAGATTGGATTAGGTTACGTTTGGTCAAGTTCGGCGGGATCTCGACCACAAAAGACTACTTTATTCCACCTAAAATATCATTTTCTGTCATCTAGTTTGGGTTTTTATGCTAAACTTTACATGCATATATATATCTTTATGCAGCATTACACATGCACGTGCTCAAGCTTCGGCAGGTTCAAAATAATAATCATTTCAATTATACATAGACCCTTCCTTGTCCCGCGAGTGACACAAGTGACCTACACGTGACCTTGCTACACAAGTGACCAGCAGGTTTGAGTCTTCCTATTGCAGATTACACTTGTAAATTGTCAAATCAAATCCCCAAGCGGTGGACATGCGTCTAATACGTACTAGTACAGTGAAAACAGTTTCTACTTACTTTTCGAAGCTGTATTAGGTTGCGGACTTGATTTGCGGGGACCGGAAGCGTGGTCTATGTTTGTATGCTTATGTTTTGGAGATTTATATAATTTTTCGGATTAGGCCCTCTTCCTCTTTCTTCGTCTTCCTCCCCGACCCCTTGTCAGAATATATTGGACGGAGTGCGGAGAGGAGCCCAGCAGGTATGATGGTACGAAGAAGTACGAAATGTTCATTGAACGGTCTCCAGGGCCTCGAATTCAGATTTACACCCGTTCCGAAAACTCTTCAAAGTTGGACGAAGTTTGTGGGCATAATACTGTTGGGTGGCGGAGCCGCTAGGACTTGGCTAGACATACCTGTAATTGAAATAGAATAAAACCCTACCAGGAACCACACGCCACCGCACCAGAAGCTGAGAGGCCTTAGTTTAACCTACTGGAAACTGGGGAAAACTAAAAAATAATTGGGAGTGACACCCTACATCCTTAAGTTGACCCAATGACTCACTCAGCTAGCTGTAGGAGGAACAGCGGAAGTACGGCAGACTCTGCCTACGAGTTGGGTAGGACTCGATTTTAGGAGAAACTCCGGAGCCCGTCTCGGGACCCATGACTTGGGTGAAGTGACACTTTGTCCCACAAAGCTCGTCTTCTTAAGGCTGGAGAGGGCTAGGCTCAGCATGCGCGAATATTGCAAAAAAGGTTTCATGAGCAGCATGAGACGAACCCATGCGGAGGGCTAGATGAGGTGAATTCGCACTAATGGCATTGGGAGGTATGAGCATAATATGCAGCAGGGGCACTGGGCTTCTATGACATTGCCCATGCTGCAAATCCGATGTAGACTTAAGAAAGCTCTGGCCTTCTAATGCATAGTACAGTCATGACTTTACCATGAAGTCATTAAAAGTTTCCGTTGGCTACTATTGTATAGCATATTATTGCATGTAGAAAACGTAGTAGGTACTTCGAAAATAAGATTAAAAAATGGGCTCGCATTATTTGAACACATATATTGTAGTGCAATCGCTTTTCAGTCGGTATGAAAATTTGGAAGCCACCATGTCTTGAAAATGCTTTCAAGAAGGGCACGACTACCATTTACGATAAATTGAATATATGGAAAACGGTTTTGAAATCTATTGTAGATTTTTGAGTTACTACCGGTGTAAAGTTTCGTATGTACTACGTTTGCGGGTGACATTGACCACTGGTATGGGAAACGGGTTACATCAACACCTGGGGGTCGTTTTCGGGATTTTCAGTTACTAGGAGTAAATAAATACAATGTTTGGGGTTCACCCCATCAATGTGACCAAATTTGCGAATTTTTATGCGTCTTTAATTTTTAGCCTAGGATAAGCCGTTTTCTCAGTATTGTTTTCTGAAGAATTTAGGGGAGGGGGGAGGGAAAATGCATATATCATTTCGAACACTTTCCAATTTTTTTATTTAAGTGGTAAATGTTGTTGTCACGGGCTTTCACTCAGGCAAAAAAGTGAGAAAAAATACTAGAAGTGCATTAATTACATATGTAGCAATTTTTTGTTGTTTAGCTGCATTTGATGCCTGAAGACCCAAGACACCCTCTCTTTATTAGCCGAGTCATAGAATTCGTTTCCTTGCCCTCATTCAACGTTGTTCGCGGTGCACTATACTATTATGACTCAACTAGCCAACAAGCCCGACCTAACGCGGAATCAGCAACTACATTTTCTACACATTTCTTGAGTACATGTGCCATAAAGCTGTCGAATGTAGGTATTATGGCAGATGTACTCTAGAAATGTGAAGAAAATGTAGTCGCTGATTCCGCGTTAGGGCGGGCTTATTGGCTAGTCAAAGTAGAAGCATTTAAATACAATTTACAATACAGTGCGCATACAGTTTAAGGTAAACTATCATTATTAGGTATCAACTCCTGCGCCATATTTCCCACTAACCGGATAAAAAGTCCTCACATTGTAATCAATTTCCTGGCTTAGTGACATGAGTAGTGACATGAGAATAATAAACAGTATTAACTGATAGACACCGAATTAACGTTTAACGATAAACTATATGGCCAGCATGTAATATATAGCTGAGTAGAACAGGGAAAGCAAATCTGAAGTTTGGAAACTGTGTGGCCAGTATGTAATAATTAGCTGAGTGGAGTATGGAAGCAGAGATGAAGTTTGGGAACTGTGTGGCCAGTATGTAATAATTAGCTGAGTGGAGTATGGAAGCAGAGATGAAGTTTGGAAACGGTGTGGCCAGTATGTAATAATCAGCTGAGTGGAGTATGGAAGCAGATCTGAAGCTTGCAAACTGTGTGGCCAGTATGTAATAATTAGCAGAGTGGAGTATGGAAGCAGAGATGAAGTTTGGAAACTGTGCGGCCAGCATGTAATCATTAGCTACATAGTAGAACATCGCGTGGAAGCGTAGAGTTTGTTTCAGCTAGCCGTTGTCTATAAGCTGTCCTTTTAACGCCAGGTTATAGTGAGGATGAGGATGCGGTGTTTGACTAGTTTCCATCCCTCATACATCTAAAACGCGTAAGTCCACATAATAGGTTCCACACCTCTAAGTATATTGCGCAGATCAGAACAATAGAACATAGTGCAAACATCAAAAACCGCTACGCGAAAATAAAGTTGTTTAAATCCAAACAAAGCCGTCTTGACTACGCTTCCAGTGTTGCTGATATAACAAAACAACTAGACGGTTAACAGGACAGTTTCGCAGTTAAAATAGCAACCAAAGCAGTAGCTTTGGAAAATTGAATTCTGTTTGGAATGCTGCAATTTAAAGAGCCAAATATTTAATTCTGCTTTTCATTACTAGGATTTTCATACTTATATGTTTATGACTGGTTTTTGTTTCTTGATCACCTGATCATTAGTCTACAAGCTCCGGAACGTAATGATGAGCAATATATACACGCTTCGTCTTTTGTAAAAGAGCCTTATGTGTAAAGTTGCTTCTAAATTGTAGCATTTTTCTATGCAAGATGGTCTGTATTGTTGTCGGTTTTAATTAAGATTGAGTTCAGTAATTAGGTCTAAAAACATGCTCTGATCGCCCGTAAAACCTTCAATTAAAAACTGGTTACACGCTTAATGAAGTGACCCGCGAAAAGAGCTATGTCAAATATTTTGCTTCCCAGGACTTGGCTGCATATAGAAGGAAATACATCATGGAGTGAGCGATAAATTGCATCTAGATCTAGCTAAGCTTTGTAAAAATTCCGTTGAAGGATAATCGGTCTTAGGAGGTGCGGGTAGAACGATCGCGTCGAAGCGACGTACTTATGCCCTTATTATACATACGCAGTTAAGTAGGACATAAAGGACGCAATTTGAAAAGGGGCGGACGGACGGACGGACGGACAAACCAATTACAAAACCGTCTTTACTATGTTTAATACGGTAATAATAGTTTTTTGTAGATACTCATAATACTCATTAGGTTTTACTCTTAACTGGTGTATGTAGATTATAGTAACTCCTACAATTCATTTCTGCAGATTTAATTATTGAGTGAATTCCAACGTTGTTTTAACAACACGCTTATATTACGGTTCCAGTGCCCAAACAGTTTGCATATGTCACGAAACCAACCAACCAAGCAAGTTCCTTCCGTCTTTATATATAGGATATATATTTATTTATATATTCGAGTTCTGGTTTTTGAAAAAAAAAATAGCCAATGAAAACAACAAAACGACCACAGAAGTATCATAGCTATATATAGTACACTCAATCTGCAGTAAGTACCTATACGTATATTGAAACAAAAAATATGAATTTGAAACATTGGAGTTTATATACAACTATTTTTGATTTGATTACTGTCTACCTTATTGTATGTGCGCATAAGAATATGCTTGAAACCGGGTCATACACATGTACATACATCATTTAAGGATTCTTTATTATTCTGAATTCACGAGTCACGATCATAGACACAATGTTATCCTAATACGAAATTCAAGGTACTTTTAAGTTTTTCCTTACTACTTAGTGAAGTGCACTGTAGTTCACACTATGAAAAGGAGCTACTGAAACGCCAGAGGCACAATACAAAAGATGGGACACGATGTATGAAAGTTTAACAAAGAGGGAAAATGTAGATACAAACCCTAACATTATAGTAGCAGTGTCCAAAACTATCGCAGATCGCAGTTCACAGTACGTAAATTTGTAGATTACCAACTATTCCTAAATACTCTGCATTAGTTACTGATCTGAGTTCTAGTGAATATTGTTTTATAAAATATGAAAGCCTGTACACAGCTTCGGTACTGAGCACGATTAGATTACTATTCTGTATTTAGATCCTTAGCGTTGAGGTTATATATATATGGTTATATCTTCCATCCCACGTGCAATAGCTTTCGATTAATTTCCTGGAGCACGATATTGTATTGGAGTGCCTTCTCCGGCGTTATGTCCTTCATAATATCGTCATAGTCTACAGGGTTCCCGATCTCCTTCTCCTTGTCGTTCGGATTAAGCTGTTGTCGACCATTGGCCCCTGCTCTCACTTTCGTATTAATCTGAATCCTGGCCCGACCTGCCGCCTGTTTCTTCCCAGTAATGCCCGGCGGTCGACCGCGTCGTTTCTTCGGCTCTACGGGCTCAGACTTTGGCTCTCTTGTGGCGGCCGATGACTCATCGAAAGACCCTCCGCTCCCGCTATTATCCCCGGTGCTCGGTTTATTAGGCAGATCCTCCGACTTCGACTTCCCTCGGCGAAGCAACATCTTTTGCTGAAAATAAACAGTCACACGTAGGGCCATAAATCCGGATTTGAAAACCGGATTTAAATCCGGATTTTGGTCCGGATTTGAAATCCGAAATCCGGAT
>JAQFZY010000117.1:0-49074 GCA_034696285.1 Hypogastrura burkilli | reverse complement strand
GTGGGGAGTGCTATTTAAATTTTCGACCGAGTGGGAAAACCCCTTCTACTGAATGGGAATCTACCGGTTGGGAATCTACCCGTTGGCACCTCCCCGTTTCATGAGGTTTTGATTTTGAGCTTGTCGGTTGAGCTACAATGTTGTTAGTAGGTTGGGCACAAGACCAGGATCAACAACTCTTAAGTACGTAATCATATTCCAGTAGGATATTTTTTTGTATTTTTTTCTAGAAGATCCTAGTTCGTATCCGGTTCAAGAAGATTACTATATTATTTATTTCTTTTTGTTAAATGAACTGAACGTACAGTCTACAGCCTGAGCGTACACAGTCTCCCTAACTAGCATTTTTGCACAGTAGCGTCCGGCCGAGCTGTATCAATGAATTTTCGCATGCTCGTCAAGACGAAAACGCGTGATTTGCCGGTTAATGGCATTTCCAGTTCCGTTAAAAAATAAAGTACATCCCGTTTTGAGAAATTAGTTAGGTGTCAGGTACTACCTGTTTCTGCAATGTTAAATGATTAGGCAGATGGGCACTTGCAAAGGTAAGGTAGCTCCTGTAGTCTGTTTTAGATCCAAAGACGCCCTATGGGAAACCTTATAATTGGCAACTATCATACCAGAAAACAATTTCCTGTGCCTGCTAGGTACCTATTCCCTTGAATTGAAACCCGGAATTGTGAATTATATTCAACTGCCTTATACAGTAGTAGGCTTGGCCAAATGGGCGATGGGCAGGGAATTCCCTTGCGTGCACAGTTTTGACACTCAATTTTTAAGGGTCCTTTTACAACATCTGCGCCGGGAAGGGACGTTTCCTAGTTCCCCTTTTAGCAGGGTCCGTAACTGTTTACTGTCGAACTGAATGTTTCTAATTTAAATAAAAATTCAATCCACATTCTGTGATTTAAAAAGTGAGCCAATTATATTCTAAACATCATGTAATGCATGCTTATTTTTGCAAAGAGCTTGGGTCTTGGTACCTGGTTCCTGTCGTTGTAGTTTCTTGGTTTTGGAAGTTAAAAGACTCCTTGAGCGTCACATCCGGTGTAGGTCCTAATCTCTACTCATCTTGAATGCTTGAAAAGCTCATAAAAATATTCACGAATTCGTAGAGCCTAATCTTTATTTCATTTTCATTTACTGTTGCCTCCAGCTGGATTCTTATTATTACATATTACATTGTTGTACATAGTGTAAGGGCGCGCCCGCGCCCCATGCCCCGTGGAATTCCGGCCCTCGAGTCCTGCCACATAATAGAGATCAATACGAAGGAATCTGTGCCTATTGCCTATATGTACAGAATCTTTCTGTGGTGTCAAAGGAGACTCCCTGTACTCTGTACTTGGACGAAGTGACAGGCCGTAAGATTCCATCCTGTAGAGCGTAGAGTACAAAGGGATCCTGGTCCTGGAAGGCCTTGCTCGAGTGTCCCAAGGTCGTCTGACATACGAGATGTACGTACGGAGGTCGGAGGCTAGGGAGTTTTTTGTAGGCCGAGAACCCGGAATTTATCATTGCGGCTCCTGACAGGGAAAAGGGCCCTTAGAACCCGAGCCCTTCCGCCTGCTCATTTTTTAGTTCGAGATCCAGGGCCCAGTTTCTGTTCTAAGGGCTCCCTTTTTGTTCAAGTGAGAAATTCCTCTGCGTTCCCCCTCTGGAATTCCGACTATCCTTTCTTATGCTCCCTTAAGGGCCCTTTTTATTGAATTCCCCAATAAGTTATTCATTCATATGGGTTTATCTACTTTTGATTAGGCCAGGGGACCACATGGTAGGAGACCAATTTGAGGTCCTATTGAGGTCCTACAATAATAGACTGGCCGGGATCACAATATCTTCTGGCCCAGCCTCCCTAAGGGGCTCACCTCTAATGCATCTCACCTTTTTATCTCCTCAAAATAATCCATGATTCTCGACTAATCCAATACTACTAAAAGTATTTAGAGGGGACGGGAGATGGAGAGTTTTTTGTATTGGAACATAATATTTATTCCTCACACGTAGTATCAGCTGCTGGTCTTCCTGTCACCTTAAGTGTCCGTTCTCCAGGCTGGCAGTAAATGTCCACTTACTTTAGATGGTTGTTCGGAGCATCTTTTATGGGCTGGGACCCGGATTAGGGAATCACTTAACAGCTTGAGCACGACATTCAGCTCCTTCACTTTCCTTCTTACAGTCTCGTCTGGAGTCATGTCTGCTTCCTATCAATGGCTTTTAGTGGAAAAGTGTGACTTCTTCAAATAGGAACTAGTATTCTGTTCAGGTTTCAGGTATTTAATCTTTTTGAATTCAGGTATTTTTCTATGCTCAAATATCTTAGGATAGGTTTGATTTAAAACGTTTTCCCTTTTTGTATAGCCACAAGTCAGTTTTCTTGTGGCAAGCGAGGAATCGTTTTTAGCCAGAAGTTAGTATTTCGTACATCCGTGCTGGGCTCCTTCTCGCATATCAATATACAGATACACTTGATCTCCAGCATACTTCTTCTGTACTTTTAAGGTACTGTCCAAGGTTTCTTTTATTTGCGGTTCCACGGGTGCGGCCGTGTCACAAGTTATGTATTGATAATTAGCATACTTCCAGCTTGCTGAGAGTACTGAAGGCTATAAACAAGATCCCTTTTGCAGAATTCTGTATATGCTTTTGAATAGATTTTCATACTGCTTGGTTACATACACCACTTCAGGATCTGGAGATTACTAATTACAGAGGAGTTATCCCGTCAATTCAGGTGTATTGTAAATTTTAGTGCTTGTCTGTACAAACCAGATAGTAAATATTTGCCCAGCACTCTACTACTATTCCCGTGGACAAAAATTATTTATTCGCACTGTCATGACTTTCTGGACTGGAGAGAAAGGATACACCTAGCATTAGCATACTAAATTCCCAGTATCAACGCCAACACCCAATACCACATTACAATATTTTTGCCTAGTTTTGACTCAGCGGTTTCTTAATGGGCTATTTGCTGTGGCCGTGGTGGTATGATCCGTTGTTGGAATGATTCATAAGGAATACACAATTTCTAGGGCAATTGCAGGTGTACTTAAGGTACTTGCCTATCTCTTCTGCACCTACTGTGGAATTTTGATGAGTACTTCTACCTTGGCCATTGCACTGAATTCGTTACTGAGCTCAAAATGAGTCACCAAGGCACAATAGGACCTAGCTCCCCATAATAAAATGGCACTTTATGGCATGTCTAAAGGGTCCCCGAACCTGGAGGGATGTCATCCGTGTCCCTTTCTAATCCGGGCTGTTGACACTTGGAAGCCTGCTGGACTCTTACCGCCCGACTTGTACCCCCTACTGTCCTCCTCACTTTCCTTAACCTGTAGTAATTGGCCCGTCCCAGACTGCGGACGGTTGAACGTGGTTCAACGTTTTGGACGAAAATCTCCCGAGTACAAGGGTACTTACTATATTCTAAATTAGAGTGCCTCAAGTCCGCGGACCATGGGAACTGGATTTTTAGAGAAAGGTTGTCGGCTAGGAAGAAAGGGAGGCTGACCCTGGACCCTGACCTCATGCTGGTCCCAAATTGATTTTTAGGCTTCTGTGACTCATGAGAAGTCCCTTGGCGAGTCCTCTAACGTACTGTAGCACTCTAGGTACGCAATTAAGGCTAAGGAGGGGAGGCAGTATTTATAAAAGTGGGAAAGGTAGGCCCTATTAAAAACCCATTGACCACAACAAACAACCTTTTTAGTTTTTAGGGTCTGGCCCGGCCTGACGTTGACGGGGAGTCAATTGATTTGTAAACTCCACTTTAGAGGCTGGGCTGGCTAAAATGAATTGTCATTGACTGTAGGGCCCACAGGACACTACTATGTAGAGTCCTAACCTAGGGCAGTACTGGGGAATTACGTAAAGGCCTAATGGAATGTTTACTGGGCTGCTGGCTGGCGTACTTGACTACACCCACCCATTCTGTGGCTGGTGGGCCCAGAAACATACATTGCCAGTCTATTTGCTCACTCACTTCAGGCAAGTCCTAACATTGAACTTTGGGCCAGGCCAGCCTATACAAGAATAGTATTGTCAAGTGAGCAAAAGCTTTTATTCCAAAGTTCTGTCTCGAGTGTCCTTTTTTAAGTCTAGTAGCCGCCCAATATTTTTCTACGTCGAATTTGAAATCTTTACCAGCCTGATCCTGCCACAAGTTCTGTCTGTAGGAAAGCCACAGCACTATTTCCAGCCATAGACTTAATTACTCGAGCACCTCTTGGCAAGCCTAAGGTCGCCTCTCTTATTTTGTGTTGACTCACGTACTTATGCAAATTTCAGAGAGTCAATGTTAAGTTTATTAGCATTACAGCAGCGGGGGAAGTATTAGATTTTATTACGCACCACACTTTGCGAATGCCTGGGAGCTAATTTATGCGGGAAAGTCTTGGGGCCTCGGGACTGGACTTTTAATATTCCACAATTCGCCTCGCTTCCAGTCCCTCGGATCCGCAGGTAGACGTCCATTGTTGGGAAGAACCCAATCAGGTCGGGCCTACAATAGTGTGTGTGGTGATTTGATTTCAGTGCGTTTAGCATGTGGTTCAGTCGGCTGCAGGGAAAAAACAGCTAGGGAACTTACAATTTAAAGGTGGATTTTTTCCAGTAAAGTACTTAATCAGATATCAGAGCAGAGGAGTGACTATCTAATCTACAATTCAAATGTGCATTCAGAGAATTTTCAGTGACTCATTCTGGTGCTTTGTATCTTCAGTGTTCAAAGCCTGTTTTTTTCTTCTGGAAGTACGGATTGAATCCTTCTCTTCCATCTTCCATCAGTCGTATCTCTATACAATGATGATTTATCACACCTTATTTTCGTGGTTCTATGTCAGTTCTGTACGAGAGGATTTATATTCTGAAAAGCATACTAGATTCTAACCTAGCCAGACTCATCCATCTAGACTATACCTTGATCCTGAAGTTTAGAATTATTCGACCACGATCTACAACATAGACAATTCGGTGAGTGAGCTGAGCCTGGGACCCAACTGACGCCATTCCTGTAGCCTTCTAACCTGAAAGTTGAAATATTCAGGGAGTGAGGATACGAATACGAGTAATTGAGGTTTAGGTTTGCCCCTTTCTTCTGTTGGCCCCACGTTTGTTGGGCACTGAAAGTTAAACGTCAAACAGTTTCAGTGTTTGAAAGGGCCTGTGACAAGATGATGGATTCGGATCCCTATTTGTTTTTTATCCCTATATTTTACTGTCTGTCTCAAGGATTGACCTGGGCTGGGAAGGGTTCGACTCGGGCTCGAATTCTAGGGACCCTTCTTGTCATGGGTCATGAATTCCGAAGTGAAGGGAGTGGAAATAGCGTAAGGAGCCCTACACCCAATAGTTTTCTTTTTAGAAAATGAGACATGAGCTGGAAATTGAATTTGTTGAAAATGCAGCCATTATATAGAGCATAGCTTAATTATTTGGCGCGTCGTGCCGTGTCCTACTGAGGCCTGACGCCCGACCTTGCCCGACTAAATGTAATGCCAAACACTTTCAAAGTAAATTTAACTCTGACATCTTTTGAGTCCTTATTGTTCGAGTGAAGGCAGGCCCAGATTGGAATTAGAGACACGGCCTGAGCCGGGATAAATAGGATAATGAAGTGATCAGTCAGCAGGCTACTTGTTGCACAACCGACCTTACCTGTTGCTCTCCACGTCAGCGGTGGGCTAGAAATGTGCGTGACTCGCCAGAGCCTGTCATTTGTCAAGGCATGACTTTAATTTAGCAAGGCTTTCATCCCCACCAGCGCGGACTGATTATTATAGGCTAATTTATTGACATTTCCTTCTCAAATTGTTCTTGTGTCCGCAAGTTCAGCAATTATAGGTAGATTTTTAATTGACATGTTTGATGGGATGCCCTTTTCTGTCTCAGGTCTCTACTAACTCAGAAGTGACAGGACAGGAGGGACACACCCTTATAAATAAGGAGTAGGGTACTATACGGAAGGCCAAGAATTTGGGGGATTGATTAATTTTGTTTTGATTCTGAGCCGTCTAAACCTTCGTATCAGTAGTCAGTAGTACTTACGTAAGCTGACGGAACCTTAGTGCCAGGATTTTGATACGGGTTCCTTCAGCAGGAGTTTCTGGAGTTGGTCCAAGTCGGGAACTAGAGCTCTCTTTTATTCTCGGGGAATTGCATTCCATCTTCGACCTTTCCTACTCGTCTCGGGCCTAAAGTACTTCTGCATTATTGTAAGACCGTGTCATACTGTTCGGAAGGATAAAAAACGGAGTAACTGTGACTTGTGACTTTGAGTGGTGGGTTGTGTGTGTGATCCTGCATACGAGATTAGATAGAGTCATTAAATCAGGGAGCCTTTTTTACAACTTTACAAGAGATCGGATCCAAAGGACCTTGCTCAATTGAAATACTTTTCCCCTAATCCCTCCTCAGTAGTCCGAGGTTAGAGGCTAGCTTAGGAATCCGTACGTTGGGTCTTGGGTCTACTAGGGCTTCCGAATAATAAGGATTTACATACATAGATACATATAACCTAAGTCTTAGCTCCGCTCCGGGATCAACTAAGCCCTAAGCCTTCCTTGCATATTGTCTGTTAGTTTACAATCTGAGTCTGAGGTTGAATTCAATTCAGTTCGTGAGTGAGTTCCAAAGCCGATCCGGTATAGTAGAAATAGGAATAGAAGATTTTAAGTTTATAAGTTTCGGTTGCGCATTATGTGTTTAAAGCGTTAGCCAGCAGTAGAAAGGTCCGGGATCAATTTATGTATATATGTCAAAGCCTTAATCCGGATAAATATTGCCTCCACGCGCTAGAAAAGTGCTGATTATTGTCAAATATATCTTCTTTTTTTTTTGTAATTCTGTTCAGCTTACTGTATGGTAAATCAGGCTAGGCTTGCTTACTTTAGGCCGCATCAGGTTAGGTTTGTTTGGTTTAAGCTGCATTAGGTTAGGTTAGGTTAGATTTGGTTAGTCGAGGCTGTGTTAAGTTATGCTTGGTTAGTTTTTGTCTGACTATATCTGTAGCCAGAAGCATATTTTTGGCTTGCGAAAGTACTTTCTTTTAACCAGATGTTGGTATTTCCTTGGTTTCGTTAATTAAGCACCAGCCATTGTTGTGTAATCTTTTATACAACTGACGCGTATGGTTAAAGATAACAGAAATAGTTGGAGAAAGTCCCTGTTTGAGCCCAATTCTAATTTGTATCCTTGTTGTTTGATTTTCAGTGCCCGGATGGCCTATATGTCCAAGTACCTTCCGCACCTTGTGACTCGTGAAACGACAAGCAGTTCTTCCACAATGCCGACTTGGAGCGGCGTCAAGTCTACCGCCTCGCCATCTCTGCCTTCATTCATAGACTCAGGCTCTGTGCCTCCTGAGCGGCCTCCTAAGAAACCGCATCTGAGGAACCTCTCACAACAGGTACGAGAGGCGTCTCTGCTCGTACTCCAATCCCTTCAACAACCTTCCTAGTCTACGGAACATAGAAACCGGCCTCTGTCTGTGCAGGACACGCGCAAATGTTATTTATATGTATTCTTTTGTATCCATTTGTAATATAAATTATTCGAACCTATCGCTTCTTAACCATTTATTTACTGTATGCGCCCCGATTAATTGTACGCGCGAAAAAGTTTATGTAAATTATTTTCGATTCAGTTATAATCTAACTCAACCCAATTGAATGCTACATGCACCAAAACTGGAATTTTTTTTGTTGAATAGTCAGTTTCAATTAAATGTCCCACGCATTTAATCAGTTGGCGTTATAATTTACATTTATCGGTTCTAAACCATGTATGTAAATTATTGGCAATTCAGTTGTAATCTATATTAACCCAACTGAAGGTCACATGCACCAAAACTTGAAGTTTTTGTTTAATAGCCAGTTTCAATTAATAACTTAAAGCATTTGATCACTTGGCGTTGTCATTTAAATGTAGATTTTTTACGTAAATGTTTTTCCTTATATGTCTTCAATTGAATTACAAAAGTGAATTCTGTTCATACTTGTTCATAATCTTAAATGTTTTAATTTGAAATGGGTCAATGTTCAACGTCAATACTCACGTCCTAATTCTTCTTGTATTGGCAACTTGGCATTCGGTGTGTATGATTTTTTTTTTGATAAATTGATTCTAGGCCAAGTACAGTTATGCTTTCGGTGCACTTTTTGTAGTATAATTTTATGAACAGGAATCCGGTCTCCTTTGTTCTTCTAATACAGTACGATTATTGACTGTTTACGGTTCTGGGGGTATCCTTGATGCTTAATCGTGCAGTAGGACAAGTCCAATAGAATGAGGAACCAAGGGCCTGAATTAATACATTCAATGCGCTCATTAAGAGTCCCTCTGTCTTCCTCTTCTCAGGCCATTGGGCATGAATCAATGATTGATTAATTCGCGTCCCAGGATTTTGTCAATACTCGGTCCACTGATCATGAACTTCCCCACTATTATGCTAAGACCCAATAATTAGCCCTACATTGATTGATTTAATTTGTTTTCAGAGTCCGGACGGGATTAATGACTCAGGCCCCCCACTCCCGCTCCCACGTGCCCCCGTTCGACCCCCACAGAACCAGAATTCGAGCCCCAGCGGTGGGGCCCCGCCGCTGCCAAGCAAACCAGGGCAGTCAATCTCAGTCCCCAGGTGCCTCTCACCCGAACTCCCGCCGCCCCCGCCACCACCTCCGCTGGCCGAGCAAGAGGTCGATCTGGTCAACGACGAGCCGCTCCCGCCGCCTCCAAGCCTCAACGAGGTCCACAGCTTGATGAGCTCTCGTACTCGATCTGCAGCTGCCTTGTAAGTCTTTGTTTAACCAACTCTATTTTTAAATATAAGTAGACTGACTATATATATATATATTGAAATCTATTACTTTGTATTTAAATTGAATTGCGATTTCATTGCTTAATTGATTTCTCAATCATCTGTTTAAAAAGGTTAGTTTGGATTCGAAAACTTCTCACTGTAACGATTTGATTTAACGTACTTCCAATGCCTTCCTAATCCTATCGTATTAATTGCAACGCATCAACGGACTCGTTTGACGGACTCATTCATTTGAGAATATAAATATTTTTATATTAAAATACCTTGAAATTTAATTTAAAGTTGTTTGAATAATTGTTTGAATAACGCCCATTTTGAAGTTCACATATTTGTGCTTTGTGCCCCATTCTGTGAGAAAGGGTGCCCCATCCTTTTTCCTTTAGCGTAAAATAATACATTGAGCTTTGTCTTGGTTGATTGGAGGGTCAAATCGGATACCCATCGTTGACTCTATAACGTTTCGGTAGTCTGATTTTGTTCTATGCTAAGTGCTTTATAAAAATGCAGAAGATTCTAAGCATAACGAAGCGTGAGTCCGAACTGTACTTTTGACTTCTGATGACAATTCAGATTCCTCGGACTGTTAGTTCAGGTAAGCTGTAGAAGTTCGTAGGTCGACGGATTTTGGGCGTAACTCTGGTTTAGAATTTACGACCTATTGATCTAATCTCGTGTAATTCCATTCCTATTTTGTCAATTATGTGAATTTTTGCGGAGTTGGGCTTACAAGCATGTATAACTCCTAATACGTATGCTGGAATGTTCCTACTCCTTTTTAAGGGAAGTCGTACTGAGGAGTACTGAAGTTGAACGAGTCAGAGTACTATAGAGGCAATTGGAATTGAATCCCTCTTATTAAAGTCAAGTCCCAAATTTTTATGCATCATGGATATGGATATTAGGGATCTGAATTGGAGATTCTATTACCGCCTTTCGTATTATGGTGTTCCGTCCAAGTAACTCGAGTTATCTTGTCTTGAAATGATTCCCAATCTTTATAAATGAGCCGTTGATGCGGTAACATCCATATCCATTCATCCATCCATTTTGGAATGTTTCCTCGTTCCTTTACGCCCATGATTGGAGGCATGGCGGATTCTATCCCTGATAATCAAATCAAATAAGGTTAAGGATTACAGTACGGATGCTCATGATATATCCTCTCCGTCAAATGGGCTCACTTATTGATGGCTTCATCCGATACAATGTTCTTTCGTTTATCATGCAGATCTGGGTTTGTCAGGTAAAACGGTCATTTCGAGCCATTTCAGACTTTTTGATGAGCCGGGTGATAGGCTATCGTACATATTGCAAATTCCTATGTCGAAATATGATTTTGTCATAAACTCTAAAAGTCGCGGGCTGACAAATGCTTAGAAATCAATTTTTCCTTCTATAACTTTGAGAGAACGCTAATGTTTGTGCAGACTTATAATGTGCTCATGAAATGGTTAATGCACTTCCATACTTTTATATTTAAGGGATTTTGGCTTATAGACTTCACTCAGTGTAAAATACACCCTTTACCCACAACTAAGCTCCCTTTCATAAATCCCCGTACAGTTTGAAAGAATTGTTGGTTGGAAGCCCAGAGCAGATGAGCAGATCTGCATCTCTGTGGTTAGTTATGCATTTTGGTTTTATTATATTCCCATTGCAGATTATAAAATTGTCCTGAGGTTCACGAACTTGTGGCAGAGCATGGAGACTTTGTATTGTTCGGACCTAGAAACCGTAGGCTCTGCGGACTGGCATTACACTCCAACAATTTTAAGCCTAAAATTCTCCACCCTCCGTGTACAGTAAAAGTTATGTCCTTTTCCAACTTTATCGTAATATCACAACCATAACGCTTTTCCTTAAATTTTGTAAATGGGGGTTGGGATAATTAGCAGAGTTTGTATCTGAACCCATATACTTAATGACTCCGAATATTGAATTGTTTAATGCACCCATACCCATCCTCGTCGTGCACGTACAGTAAGACTCTATCTCATTGTACATCTTCCTTGTATGCATACGTTTCACATGATAAATTGAACTTTAGTGTTGATACAGGCCTGGTTGAATTTATGGGATCTGCAGGGTGTTATTTTTGTCTAAATTCGCAACTGTGCTCTGTGCTCTGTTGTCTCTGTAGCGTTTCGGTTGGGTAGGCGGCTTGAGACCCAGGCATTTCCTTTTACTCCAACAAGGAAAAGGATGACTTAGATTCTATTGTGAAAACATTGGAGGTGGTATTGTCCATTTTAAAAATAGACGATTGGCTCATCATCCCTGAAATAAAGGGGCCACTGTTAGTCGAGATCCTTGTTGTGTAAATCAACTGATTTTGGTGTAATCAGCTCACGAGTCCTGAATACGACTGCCTTTTGTCTCATAATTACTACGGGATAATGGATGAAGTAACCAAAAAAGGTAGTAAAGATTCCGATTCGTATCCAAGGGAACAGATGTGACCGGACCCAATTCATTATTCATCCACAGGCCTCATATAACGAGTCGGCTACGGGTTTCGGGACTTCATTTCCCCAATAATAACGTAATGACCTCCACGCACTCCTCACTTAATCACCGCCTGTTCTCCACAAGAATTCAAATTGTTTCCTTACAGCCTGCAAATTTCGGCGCTCCACTCCTCCTCCCTGCATAAGAGATAATAATATAAATGTAAAGTCCATGATGAAGGAAACAGTTATTCACCGGTTTTATATTTAATAATTGTGTACTCTGAGAGTCAGTCCCATAACCAAGCTGTTATATTATTATTACCCATGATTTTTTTTTACAACCTTCCTTATACCTACCAGCATCTGGACTCTTTGTGAGCAGCGGAAGGACGAGTGAATTATGTCATATAGTTGTAACAATGGGGAGCTCGGGCTGGCTCTTTAGAGGACAGAGCATGACTTGAGGATTATGCCAAAAAATGTGCAGGCTAACAACCCCGCCGTATGGGCACTTGCTCCACGCTGGCAGGACCCAGGGTTGCCTTATATGGAGAGACATATCTCTTAAAAATTCAAATATTTTGCTACCTACTAGAATTGTATTAAAATCTTACAAATTAAAAAGTATGCGAGAAATCATATTACCAACAAGCATATAGAGTTATCTATAGCATGTTTAAGTAATTCTAAGGTATCCCATTGTCAAATACTGTGAATAGCATCTTTGGAAAGAGCATAAAATTCCGCTTTATAGTCAACCTTTAGCAAGGAGTAAAATAAAGTATTTCAGTAGGAGACTTTTGCATCGATTGAATTCGGCTTCCCAAACTAACCAGTCAGTATGCATACTGTCCAATTTCCTAAATAATCTGGAACATGGGTATATATTTTTAAAATAGGATATTTTGATATTTCTGAAATCATAATATAATTTAGCAACCCTGGACAGGACGTAGGTAGGCAGAATGGCTGTGCTGCTCCATTCGTGTATTTCTGTACCTAAATTACACTCCAAATTAAACTGCACACCTGCCCTTCTAAGCACTCTCCATATGAGTAAATGGGCAAATTGGTGCAGGAATAACCGGACTCCGACAGCATATGTCTACTTAAGGCTCCCTGTCAATAGTTTGATAGAAGATAAGCGTTTTTGGGGATCCCGTTACTCCCTGAAGATTCTTACTTAATAGTTTGTTTGGGATACTTCGAAATTAAAAATGTTGGAGTGGCAGGATAAGGACCAACTAAAAGTTGGAGCCTCCGCTTTGCATATTTCTCAGATTAAGCAAACCATACATAGTTGTAATAAATTGCGAGCCATTCCTCCCCCAACTACCAATTCCTCGGAGAGCCTTGTAACCTGGCCTGTAATTACTCCCAGAGCTGGACCCCAGACCGCAAAAATTGTAACCTCTTGCAGTAAAATGACCCTGGGAGTTGGTCTCCAAATCTTGCTTTCATTACAATTACCACCACCACCACCACCCTTGCTGCCCAAGGTTATTTGAGTTGGGGGGAGTTTTTGCCGGGGCCAAAAAGTAAACTGACAGGGCCCAGGCAAGCCGAGACGCACCAGTTGAGAGGTCATTTTTTGGGTCCGTGTAAAGGGGAAAATTCTGACATTCAGACGAAGGTAATTGTTAGTGGGATAGAGCACAGACTGGGATTTCCGGTACTTGGATTGGGACTCTCTGCTGGCTTGGGGGGATCATGATCATGGTGAAGGGTCATGGGATGATCATAGTGCTGGTCAGATATAACGCAAGGACTTCTTCGTCTGTGTTTTTCAGAGTTGAGCCACTTCTTTGAGTTCATTCGATGATTAAAATGGATTTGATATTGGTTATTTAAAAAAAAGAAATTCCTACAGCCAAATAATTGATTTAGCGGACCATTGGCGAAGAACGAATTAACGAATTTTGCTATGGATGTTGCTTGACGTAATAAGTAAAATCTTGAAAGAAAGTAATAATTTGTTTTGGTCAGATGTATTTTTAAAGCCTATTCCTAACCTAAGTGGAGCAGCTGAACAAAAGAAAACTCCCCAATATGGCATTTACCCAAAAAGTTTGCGAATGATTAATTTGCATGTGAAAGCGTTTCAAGATTCACTGAATTTGATGCCAGAGTAATGATGTAGTTTGCCAATACTGCAGTACCGCAATACTTCCAGTTAGATCTTGGCTGCAGGACGGCCAAGCCCCATACCTTGACCTTTCCTCTCCCCCAGATTAGTATGCAACTGCAGAGTGTCATTTAGCAATAGTTTGCTCATCTGTCATTCCAGTTGTGGCGGGACGTGTCGGCATGATATAATGCAGATTCGTCCAAGGAATGAATGAGACCGGTACTTTTATTTTCCTACGATGATGGGTTGGATAAGCGGAATTGCAAATTGCACAAATAAGTGAAGGCCTTGGACGCTCATCTGTATTTACTTAAAAAGTTGGTGGGTTCTTACCACTAATGTCCTGCCCTGGCAATGAAACATGTTTTTTATCTCGAGATTTGGACTCAGAAGATGTGGAAATAACGCGAGAGAACTGCCGCCGGCCGACTTGTGTCTCTCATTAGCATTTGCAGTTGCTAACAGGTTTGGGGGGAGCTTCTCCCATAGCCAGTTGTCAGGAATGGAAAAATAGAATAAATATTCTATTGAAAGTAGAGGCGGGGAGCCAGAATCAGAATCAGTTTTTGAGTGACTTTGATGCCTCTGACAGCTCCGTTCTTCCTGCCTCTCGGCTTCTGCTGCGGTTTCTGTAGTTGTAGTCGTTTTATTACTAGGCGGAAATAGATCAGACCTCTTTCTAGAGAAAGGTCATTTTATCAGGCTTTTATGGACTAAACATTAGCGGTGGGCAGGGCTCTGTGGGAATCACATAAGTAAATAGTACATGTTCGGAGTCTTTTCGATTAAATCCAAATGGTTCTAAAAGCACTCTCCTACTTCCTGCGTTTAACTTATCGCAAGCTTCCAAACATTATTTTTAATTCCTACTAAATTACTCCATGACAAAATCTGGCTTCTGGTTTCTCTCAAATGATTAGTTTATGAACAATCTGGTTAGGTAAGGTTGGGCCAATTTGTGATCGGTTAGATTTGCTCAAATGACTCCTGGCTAGGTTACGTTTGGGTAAGTCGTGTTTTTAGGTTAGATTTGGGTAGTTATTGCTAGGTTGGATTTGGTCAATTTATGCTAGTTTAGGTTAGGTTCAGTCAATTTATGCTAGTTTAGGTCAGGTTCGGTCAATTTATGCTAGTTTAGTTTAGGTTCGGTCAATTTATGCTAGTTTAGGTTAGGTTCGGTCAATTTTTCATAAGTTAGATTACTTTAGAATGGATAAAATTAGGGTTAAGTAGTTTATACTGGTCAGATTAGTTTAAATTTTGTTGGTTTGTTTTAGATTAGCTTAGGTTAGTTTATGGTGGGTTAGGTTAGGTTTGGATTGGATATATTTTTCAAGGTTTCACATTATGCATTTCTGCTCCTGCAGCCCTTAGAAGAGTTTTATTCAGGATGGCACATATTTTTTTTAGCCAGAAATCAGTATTTTTATCTTCGCTAACGTAAATAACAGCTTGACGATAATTAAATTATTTCCCACTTTCACTCCCACTTAATTACTCTTAGGAGGTACTTTATTTGCCTATTTTGAGTAATAATGCTCGGGCTATTTCTGTCATAAATACACAGGCGTACAGACACGGCATAAGTATACAGAGTGTTCTAAAAGGGAATAGACGTGATGGGGCCATAAGGAAGACCCATTATAGGTTGTCTGTACTATTAAAGACTCCCAGAATGAGACTAATGGGTAGTACCTTTGAAAGAAAAGGGAAGGTGAGTATTTACTATTTACAGGCTTCTGAATGGGAGGCATCAACGAGCCTTCAGCTCCTCTACTACGTTCCTGTCCTTTGTTTCGTTATACTTAAATTAACCCATTTAAAGGCCTGGCCTGAACTTAACACCTACTGCTGCACGTATAGCGTTCCTGAATCCCGTCTTCATTCTCATGACAGTACTCCTTGATGCAGAACAGGACTCTTCGTTGTTGGTATAATATAATACATAGATCCGTTAATAATCCGTCCCCCTGTCTTCCCGTTCTCCTAATATTCAATTAGCTACAGAACAGAGAGAGGTGGGATTTGCAGTTTGCAGCCTATGCCCAAATCCGGCCTCCAATTGGGAATCTGGGTAAATTGGTAATTGTAACTATAAGATGGAGTAGCCTTTTAAGGATTTCCCAGCTCTACCAGACAGACCAGGAGATCAGGTCGAATAAGGGAATCCCAGTGCTTCCTAGTAGGACTAGGCCAGATCCGACATTTACGACTATATGTCCGCTGGAATTGGCTAGGATTTTAGTGTTTCTGAGACTTCTGTTGGAGGAGGCTTGCATAATTTGGATTTGGATCTTGTGGAGCAGATAAGAGGGCCCAGGTAACTTTCCGCCGTTGCTCCTTGCTGGGCCCCGTCCATGTCATTATGTGCATATTAATGGGGAGGAGGGCCCGGGGGCTGGCAGGATGTTACTTTTTACCTAGGCTCCTGCTGCTCACTCGTCCTCATCCAAATCCCCATTCTTAGTTGTTAGTTGGCGTGGAATCGAGCGAGGGAACAGATCCTACGAAAACAAGGCTCCTTCTCTCCATTGTATAGTGCAAGAGCTCAATCTCTGCAGATACATTCAGTACTCAGTTCTCCTCCGCTTCTCAAGCAATTACCACCTGAGCTTACAGGTACAGCTTCCAGCAAGCCTGGGTCCAGAAGTTCTGCGAGTCTCCGGCTACCTAGGGATCCCGGGCTACAGAACTCTTTGTGCACGGCAGTCCATTAGTGCTGTACATTCCCAAAAACTGTTTCAAATCCTTCGGATCCTCCTGCAAAAACGATATTTGGGTCCCGAACTGCTGCAAATGCAAATCCTACGGATCGTCCTGCAAGTTTCTGGCTGAAAGCCTGAAACTGTTCCGTTCCCAGATTCTTCCTCCGTGGAATTAATGAGTAGCTTTTGGGGACACTCTCTCAAGCTCATCATCCTAATTACCCGGAGTACTGTAGCCTAGTGGAAGTGCATGTACTGTAGAAAGCGGAAACGCTCGAGTCCGAGTCCTGTTAGGATCTCATCTGGATCAGTCCGACTTGACACGGGCTAAGGAACTAAAAGAGGATTAAGGCAGGGATTTTTGAAGGCGAGGCGAGGCGATTTTTCAAGTTGTCATGCTCCTGACATAATACTCTAGGTCTCTGCATATGGTCCGCATATGGATCCGAACTCCGCGTGTGGTGACCAGAAGGATCTCTTGCCTCTGACTCTGAGCCCCCTCAGTCCCAACTGCGCTTCCAAAACATTAGGAGTCTGTGGAAAACGTTGGGAAGTTGGAAACTTCTGAGATCATCCCTATTTTCCGATTTGGTGACTTGAAAGTGTTGGGAAGTCGTTTGTAGTGGAAATCACTGGCAGAGGATCCTGTAGGAAATCAGTGGGATCATGGTCCTGGGCATAGGCTACGGCTACACGCTCCGTATTCGTAAGAGGTAAGAAGGGTGTGGAAGGTGATAGTAAGATCCATCCTCATTATGCATCAGGGAGGATCACACTTTGATGTTTTATAGGGAAAGACAATAAATTTGATATTATGGTAGGAGACGCTTGTAAAGGGGAAATTAGTGGTTACTGGTTCCTATTTAGTATTTACTGACCTCTCCTCTTCTCACTAGCCTCAACTTTACGAGAACTTCAATGGTTTTGACGTTTTGGAAAGGTATAATTTGAGGATCCTCTCCTACCCAGGCCTAACCACTTGACTTTAATGTCATTTTCGTGCCTCACCACGTCTAACTTGGGCATTTTCCTTTTGGTTTCCCTAGGGAATCCAAAATGGATGGCCACCCTTCACTCTCCCGTTTGGGGAAACTGGGGAAATCGAGCTAAATAAATTGGAGGCATTTCGTCCCGGTTCGGGACAATTCAAAGTCCACATTGGATTTTCAATGGGTTTTTACCAAACTAAAGGCGCTATTTTGGGCTTAGAAAGTATTACTGACTATCCTCAAGAAAATTGAGTTGTTACAGAAAGAGCTGAAACTGTAAAAACGGGATTTGATCTAAGCAGAACCTAATTAAAATTAACCTTTGCACAATCCAACCTAGAACTTAAACCCAAGCTAGCAAAATCTGCCCTAGACCTAACCTAACTTAATCTTACCCGAACCAAATTACAGGCTTGGGACCAACGAAAGTAATTTCATTCAGGAGATTTAGCCTTTTAATGCCAGAAGTCATCGCTATCTTTAGGTGCCATAATAATAGATCAAACTTGCCAACAAAGTTCGCTTATTTTTCAGTGCAATTCATGCATGACGTTTATATTTTGAAAGAATTGGGAATTTTAGCACATGTGATCCCTCCATTAGGCACGTCATCCAAGGGATCTACAACTAGCCACTTTATGTAAATTAGGCCCGTCTTGAGTTACAAGTTGTAATGGGGCTATTACGAATTTTCTGTCGTATAGAAAGCGTAAGTCTACAGGCACACGGTCCTCGAACCCATCCACATCCACTCCTATAGGTACAATATTTTGACTTTGAAATGTTAGTTGAGAACCATCTCTGAATCCATAAAAATTAAATTAGGATCCCTCACACCTTTTTGGTATCTACTGGTAAATAGCTTATCCTGTCGAAAACTCGTTGTTTTTAGGGTCCAGCATAATTTTTAGCTACATGGGCATGCCATGCATATTTGACTGGGCTCCGTAATAGAATACTTAAGCCTTGACTACTATGGCCAAATTTTAGCCTCAGTGTTTACAGAATCGGAATTGGAGTGGAAGTGTAGAGGGGAGGCTTTGATTATTGGTGAATAATTGTCTATTTTTGGTTTCGGATTTCATCACATAAGTACTTACAGGCATGCATCAGGCATAGCTACCATTTACAGTATAATTAGACTGATTTTCATTTTGAGTGCGTAGAGAGTTCCCTTTGGTATTTACAATAATATTATTAGGCTGGTGGACAATGGTTGTGGAATTTCTTACGAATGGGAGTTGGTTCGTTGTAGTGAGGCCTATTATTAAAATAGCTCTAGATTCGGCTCCCCCAACAAACACTATTACGACTTGGATTCAATTCATTTGAGAGATTTAGTACTCTTCTACTCCCTATTTTTTCCTTGGCTCTCTTTCTTTCCCTGCCTATAATTCCGTTTAGGCACAAAAGGGCCCATTTACCCATTGTCCGGCTTATGAGGGAGATTGTGAAGTGATATTTAGAAGTTCTCAAAGGGTTACGTCTTGTTATGTCAGGGTGTAGTAGAAGGAGAAATGGGAGGCTTAGACTCGTTTTAGGGCGTGTTGTCTCCCACTTTCTGCCTTCCATTCCCCTTTGTTAGGCTTACCAAGAGATCTCCAAGCCGGAAGAACCTAATGGGTCCTCCAAATACTCATTTTGATCGTGATCCTTCGGTGTACCTAACAATCACATAAATATACTCAGGGCCCAGCATGGAAGGAACTCTTTGACAGACCCAAAATCCCGTTAAAAATATCAAAATACAAATTGTTGAAGTGTTAGTGTCGAACTTTTAAAATGTCAAAAACTTAGGATATATAACCAATTTAGGTTAGTTTCAGGTGATTCCAAAGTTAAAGTATTTAAGTAGTTATGAAATCCGACAATGACGCTTTTGTTAGGTAATTCCTGCGGGTAAAAATATTCATGAAGTTAGTTCAGTCTGATTATGGGTATTATTAGTCGCTATAGAGTTAAGCTCTTGCTATTAGTCTAGATTAAGTTGGGTTAGGTTAGGAGTACAAAATTCCTCTTAATGTTGCGGATTCTCAATGAAAAGCAATTTTTCTATATATAAAATACAATATCAATTTTGGTTAATTTAGCCGTGCGTTACGATTTAATCAAATGTAATGCCCGTGATCACAGTCTGGAAAGTTTGATTTCAAGTTACTCCGTAAGTTAGGTTAGATTAATCATCCATTTGGTGGATTAAGTTTACAGTAAGTACCTTTAATGAAATAGAAATAATTCTAAGGAGGATAGACAATTTCCAAGAAGTGATATTTCGATACGCGGCGATCATTTTCGAAATTTCTTGCTGATTTCGACTTGGGGCTAATATTATTTAATTTTTTCTGAATTTCAGAAGCAGTTATCTCCACAAGGACTCCTACCTGGCCCAACGAAGGGAGCGGACGCTGGGCTATGAAGGCCGGTACCGGAGAACGCTCTCACCGTCCGGAATGGGCTCTAAGGCAGGTGACGAGACCCCGAGTGCCCTTCCACAGCCCACGTCCAATAACACGCCAACCTCACCTGCCAAGCTAGACTCCACACTGTCACCCTCAGGTAAGCCAATCCACTAATTAAGACTCTTCCATAGGTAGGCTCTTGATTAGGATCTCAGGCAGATCTTGTGTAATGTTCTTTTTAGTTCAGTTTTTTCTATTCCTCGACTATTAATAATGACCCTGATGCTCCGTAAGTACAAGAGAGGAAAATGAATCGGCCTGTATTTACACTTAACGTGTCATTAGGCCTGGCATGCATCTAATTTGACAGGGCTCAAGTTAGGCTGCTGAGGCAGAAATTAGAGGGAGGCCATCCGAAATGCATTAGACCATATGAGATACCATGCGGCTGATTTTCTTAAATGTCCCCCTTTACTTCAATTAAAACAAAATCAAACGGTTTTAACATAATGAGGTTTTTTGTGACATGACCTTCCATTGCCGTTACTCAGGACCCAAGACAGCACTAAGCACTACATACTTACTTCAGACTGGGAACTGGGAACCCAACTCCATATTTGTACTTGTCCACATTTATTTACCCATTTACAAATACATAATATTTTATAGGATTTGGGACTGAGCTGTTTGTTTTGAAGACATTTGAGAGGGTGGAGAGTACAGTTGAGCCATAACTTTTTATGAGTTGAACTGAATGTAGGTTAAAGTAGAGAAGTAAATAATTGAGTTAGCATTAGGCGAGTAGGATGTCCCAGGTAGATAGAGGGAAAAGTGTAATTCTGACTCTGTACTTTCTGCAGATATCTCTAGTTTCTGCTTTCTGTCTCAATTTCTAGTGAATACTCCCACACACTACACGCTACTGCCCGTCAATAGGCAGGATTCTCACAGCACCACAATTAATTGGAATGGAAATGGGCTAGTATAACATAACTGGGTCTGGGCTATGAATCTGATTCCCTAGCGCTATTATGCGCCCTTGAATCTGAATAAAGTGCATTTTAATTTGGGACGCAGCGCAGGGGGCTTTCCTTCAGGTAAGCCTAAGCTCATTTCGTGAAGCAGGCATAATCAGCTTATAAAACCAAGGTTAATGTTATCAGCGAGGCGAATGCGAATTTATTGATTTACTGGGCGTGTGTGCTAAATACAATGCAAATATTGTACTTGCCAGGCATACTTAATTGTGATTCTGACTAAAAAATTCCGAATTTTTACGTTAAGAGGTTCCAGTATAAGGTAGGTAAAATATTGCAATTTGCAATCCGCTTTCCGTTTCCGTAGTTTATCCCAAATATGCAAGAATCTTCTTGAAATAAAGGTAGAGGCGATTAAAATATTCTACTACCATCGTTAGGCTTGTCTACGTATGAAAAAATAAATAATTTAGAGTAATAAACTCGTTCCTTTCCTAACCTAACTTAATGCACTCTGACAAAATTAAGTTAACCTAATATGGGTAATTTTACACAGACCTAACCCTTATTTAATGTAATTGCTTACTTGAACTATGCATTTCCTGCCAAAATTATACATTTTTTCTTCCGCCACCAAACTACCATTCTTAGCACCTTTAGCCAGCCCTTAACCAGGATTAAGCACTATACTTCCTACAGGTTTGAGAGAGCAGGTGGTCCTGAATGATACGTTTTGCATGATGGAAGCTCAACTTCTGTTCCTTACTTTATAGCGATAGTAAATTGTAATGGGAATCCTTTTTATCTGCCTCCCTGCTTAATGGACTTTAGTGCTCCTGGAATCTTCCTCTTGTAATGAACTTTTGTTTCTACGGATCGCTGGGTTTTTCGTTTTCGAGAGCTGGACCTGGTGGGGTTTGGGTAATGTGAGGCTATTGGCTCAAGCCAGAGAGAGGTAGGGATGTAAAAAAAAATCCGACTTCATCTGCTCGAATGGCCTGTCAATGTAAATAGATGAAAAGATTTGTTTTAGTACATTGTTGACTCAAGCGGAGCATAAAAAGGTCATTCATACTGGGGGCTCTTTTTTTTTAACAATTCTCCCATTGGACTCCATTCCTCTAAATCATCTTCCGTGAGTTACGTACGAATCCGTTTGTTTTCATTTTCCAAAGTCGACTCTTCACTCCTTGAGAGTATTCCATTGTGGTGAGGGGAGCAGGATTTGGGACCCGAAGGGAATTCCATATTTTCCGCGGATACAAATGAGTCTGGCTAAAAAATTGACTTTTCCTGATTCCTCCCAAGGCAGTTGCTCTTAAGATTTTTTGCAGGGAAAAATTTGCAGGGAAAGGCTAGCTTTTGCACTTGTCAGAGGTAAATGACTAGCCATCATCCATCCCGTTTCAGCTGCACACTTCATTTCACTCCGTCCGGAATGTCAAAGTGTCAAGAGAAGGGTTGCCTTTGTTCCGTCAGCGTGTCAAAAGGCTAAAACACTTGGAATTCCATACTGTTCTTTACATGCCAAGTTTTGATGACGGGCTGGGCTGCTCAAGGGCCCCGTTCTGACTCTGACCCCTACTTGAGGATGCGTAATTCGCATATTTATACAATTTGCACCTGCAGTCAGGACAGCGGTATTTGTTTTTACCTGTAAGCCAACAGCGAACTCCCTTGAAGACTTCAGGCTTGGTGATCCGAAAATGTACAATGAAGGCGGGATTGAGGTGATAAGACGGGCCCAGTTCTTTCACCATCACCTTCTGCAACCTTTGGAAGTAATTCTGCAGAATCATAAAATTCCTTAGAGGCCCTTGCGTGCCTGAATCCAGCCCATTGTCTGTGAGGTAATAATGACAGAGATTCATCAAGTTCAGGAATCCCTCATTTTGTTCAGAGCATTTCGTCGTGCCCGTTCATGTGCATTGGCCCTAAGTATCTGATCCATTATTCAGGGACCGTCTGCCTAAATGGGTTCTTGGACCCGATTCCAGATTGTTACAATAGGGTTGAATGAAACTTTAGGCGGCTGGTGATATTAGGGAGGGCTGACGCTGACAGTGAGAGTGCCCATGATTTTTATGCCCAATGTAATAATTTCGTAGGTAGGTACTTTGGGCTTGAAATGGGGAAGATCGGATCAGGATAGGACTCCGCCAAATGAGCCTCTCTTCCGTATTCGGGCTCTGGGCTTATTATTACGAGCCGTATGCTCTGCGCTCAATGTGTATTGTGTAGTCAAAATACGGATTATTATCTTCCCTGTACACACGCGGACGTTCTTGGAAGATGATGCCGTACGGTAAATTCTGGATGGGAATGGCAGACGTGATTCCACACTTATTCCGCCGAGAATTATTAATTTGAGCCTTAAACTTAGCCAGAGTCACGCTATTCTTTATTTTACCAATTATGATTACTCCACTCGCCTAGGAATCCTCTCTCTGATTAGGTATGTGGATGCACAATTTTAGGAATTTTAAGTAGGACTGCTTTCTTCTATTTTCCATGGTCACCAGAGTAGGCTAAAAGTCTCCACAAAAATTGCGTTATTCCTACTTTTAAATTACGCCATTACAAATTCTTTAAATGGTTTGTATTTTTTGAAACTTAGAAAATACTGACTCCTGCCGCAAAGAAAAACACTTACTCGCCTAAAAAAAAGTATTAAGCTTAATTAGTTAAATAATTATTTTTGTTCATTAGTACTAATACGCCCGTGCAGTGCCATTTTCTCTGGGGAAAATTTTTCAGAGAAATTCGTATTCCTATCACTGTATCTTGAAAAAGCGGGTGGCCAAAGAGTCCCTATTGTTATCTCTATAAGGCCCTCAAATCCAAGTTAATTTATGCGGTGGACAGATGATGATGATAGATCCTGAAGAGGAAGACTTTGGAACCTGAGATTCCTATGAAATTCTATATTGTTGAACCGACGGGCTAAAAAAATATGCAGGCCCAACATCTTTTTTACCCCGGTTGTCTTTGTGTTGGCGGAAAGACCTTCCCAAGGTTGTTTCCCTTTCTATGTATGTTCCTATGTAGAGGAAGATCTCCATCTCCGGATGAGTCCTATGCATAAAAAGTTAGGAGAATGCACTTAATTCCACAATCTTAGCCCAGGAGATAGACTAAAAAGTAAGTTCCTTAAGTGCCTACCCAGTTGTAATGCCGCATTAAGAGAACCATTAGAGAATTAGTATTAAAAGTCCGTTCAACCCGAGCATATGGTCTTTGCTGGAAATCGGAAATATTCCACATCCACAATTTCATGGTACAGCCTCCTCAAGATCCTAATGGTTCTTGGATGGTACAGGTGAGCCTTCTGCTGGTCCATTGTTGGAGAATGGAATTCCTGCCAATAGTTCACTCACACTAAGACTACTAGGCCCCAGCCAGGAGGGATGACTCGGAGATTTTTTGTGGGCTTTCGTGCTAAAAAAGTGCAGTCTTGCTGGACGGCGTAGGAATTGTCCAATACTAATGACTCCACTTTATCTCCATGTCGTACTCCTTAGTTAAGGCCAGGACAGTTTTGTAGCATTGTTAGTTCTGAGTCAGAGAGGGGGAGGAAAGTCGGCACAGAGTGACACTGAGGAATAACTTTGACATTAATTCTACCTCTGCTCCCACTACGCAAAATATTTGCAGGTACTCACACTGCAGACTGCAGTTGTGCTTTAGGTTCTAGACTAGTTTTTTCCGTTAAAACAAAAGTATTCGTAAGGGCTCAAATATTCGAGATTGTGTAGGTGGTTACTCAAACGAGTATTAAATGGGAAAGTATCGGATTACTCAGGTGTCTGGATTCCCCGCAGAATGAAGTATTAAAAAATAGTGACTTCGAGCGGTTTTTAGTAGACAATAGGCATAGGCAGTATTTTTTAAAGGACCATAATAAGTCACAAAGTAGCAGCTTTATGTGTAACCGTAGATCGGCACATTATGGGTATGGGACCATGGCAAGTCTTCAAGAATGTCCGCAGAGAGCAAAAGTACTCTTCTGACTCCATTAAAATTACCATTTAATTTTTATGACAGAGTTAGGCAGGCAGTGGAAAAATACTAATTCGAACTTAATAGTATATGTCTGTTTTAAAATTGGAAACAAATGTAAGGAAGTGTCATAACCCTCGTGTTCTGTTCTATTCATGTAAGGTTTACACCCTCCTCGCCTCGTTCCGAATGAATTAGGGATCCCTAATTTTTATGCACGTAGTAGTAGCTCCTGTTGTAATCGAGTAATGTAACCAGATACATTTTGGACTACCTCTTTACGCTTAGTAAGCCTTGATATCACCGAAATGAAACAAGGAATCCATTAGCAAAACTTAAGGCCCAAGTTAATGCAGAGCCCTCGCCTCGTAATGCACTACAGAATAGTAGTCAATTGTATAACAACTATGTACATACATAGAATTGTAGTTGAGTAGCTGTCCTGGGATCCAAGGATGGAGTAATAGGAGCCTCAAATTAAAAGAACGAGCCAGGGATTATTTGCTTTGCTAATGATAATTGGACTCCTGCGGACTCTGCCTGCGTTATATGCCTCTCCCATTACCTACCGGAGTCTATTATGCTGCCAGTCAGCTCGCCGAGCTCCATTTATCAATACCTACACGCGCCCTACAACACAAACCAAAATGAAGGATTACGAGGCTGATAATGAGATTTCGGATCACTCCTGACTGTGCAAATTGCAGGAATTTGATGACCACGAGCCCCAAACTTAAGCAGTGTGTCGGTGGGCTTGTCATGGCTGATCTTAAAACAATGGAGCCCTTTGAGTCCAACCTTATCCCAATTTTAAGTTTTGGTCCTGAGTTTCAGGTCATGCCATTTCCATTTCAATTCAATATTCCGCGGTCATAGGAGAGGTGTCTGTAATATGCAAATTTCCAAAATTCAATCTAGGTTTAGGTTACAATGAATAGTGATGTTGGGTTCAGGTCATGGGTTAGATCGATTACATCAGAGGCCAGTTAATATTCGCTCAATCCTTGTTCACACATTGAGAATTGAAACAATGAGACGAGCCTATTACATTACATTGGCATGCTCACAGGCTCACCTGATATTAACTTCTCAGAGTCCCCTTACTTCCATTACGGTAAGATACGACCTTGATTGTTCCGAGGCGGAATTGCATTGAGTTAGGGCGTCATTTGAACAATATTACTATTTAAATTATAATACATGCTATTTCATTACTACCTACATCCTTGTTTTAAATGAGTCCACTGATGCCTTGTAATTGAGTATGAATGAGTAAGGAATGTATTGAAAAAAGTATATTGCAATACAGTGGAATAGTACTAGATTTCCATTAAAATAGTAGGTCATTAAATTAGATGCTGAAGGGTCAGATGCCCTGGGTATCTATTCGTAAGAAGCTGCCTAATTTCGTGTAGAGACCGTTAGAGCTAGACTATATTTCCGGGGACTCTAATGAAGGTTCGTGTTTGTCTCTGTGTACAGATTATTGGGAAAAGTATCACAACATCCGTCCCCCGTCCACGACCGTTATATTCACGTCCCATGAGATCCCGAAGGCGGAGGGCGGCGGGCAGCTCTTCCATCGCTCCATCAGCGTTGACTCGAACCTCTTCAACAACAAGACGGGGTTTTCCCAGGTCCAGTCCTCCGGGCCCTTGCCTGTGGCCCAAGTGGCCCCCCTCCGCGGTCCAGAGCCCTTCCCCTCCGGCTCAAGCTCAAGTCTGTACAAGTGTGCGGGAGAGCCGGGTCCGCCGCCCCTCACGGACGCCGCTTGTCAGAGCTCGGACTCGGGCCGGGAGCCGGGCTCCGTCACGGTCCGAGTCTCCCCGCTCCGCTTCATTGAGGGTCAGAAGAAGGCAGAGCCCAGCTTCCGACTCAACTGCACCTCCGACGCCTCCTCACAGACTGACAGCGGGAACGAGGAGGAGCGTGACCTTCTCCGGGTCGAAGGGGACCTGGCCCTCCATACTGAGCCAACCAGTCTGAGCCTGACCTCGTCCAGGTCATCATCGGCCTCCTCCTGCACCGAGCCCACGCTCCGCCCGCCTAGTCTGACCCCGTCCCCGACCGCCTACGCCGGCCGACAGAAGTCACAAGAGGAGCTGGACTGTGAGGAACTGTCAAGGGATCTGGCCAAGCAGTTGCCGCAAGGGGACAAGCTCCAGAGTCTACTAGGTAATCCAGCGGCCTTCAAATATTTTACATTTTACTCGGAAAGCCAGAATTCAAGTGTATAGTTCAGCCGAGTTGGGGTTAGGTTGGGCTAATATTAAGCCTTGCTTGGTTAGGTTAGATTATGTAAGTAAGCAGTGTTAGGTTAGGCTACAGCAAAGCCATGCTAGGCTAGGTTAGATATGTAATTAAGCAGTGTTAGGTTAGATATGTAATTAAGCAGTGTTAGGTTAGATATGTAATGTAAGTAAGCAGTGTTAGGTTAGGTTACAGCAAAGCCCTGCTAGGCTAGGTTAGATTATGTAAGTAAGCAGTGTTAGGTTAGGCTACAGCAAAGCCCTGCTAGGCTAGGTTAGATATGTAATTAAGCAGTGTTAGGTTAGGTTAAAACAAAGCCCTGCTAGGCTAGGCTATTGGTATGCCATGCTAGGCTAGGTTCAGACCCCGGAATCCCGAATTTTTTATAGTTTTTCCGGTAAAATCCATTTTATTTCCGGCCTGCGAAATAGAAGGGACAAAGTAGGTATAGCTACCCTGCCTCTCTCACGACTTCCCTTAGGAATATCTGCAATCTCATCCAGTTCCCGGCCCAGTTTTCCCATGACAACCTTAGGACTAAATACGAAGCCCCGCTACTCTCGCTCACCTGATTGCACTGCATTGACACAGATCTCTGTCCTTAGGGAATTATGCAATGCACTCGGCAGCCAGTATTCCCACCAGCTTCCCAGCTAGCGGACTTACGGCTCCGTAATGTTAATGAATGACTAGGACACATTTAGGCTTCATGCTTAGTCTTCCACACCGTTGCGGGATCCCACTGCTATTCCCTCATACAAATTACAATGGAAGGTGGAGGAGACGGGACTACGGTAGTTTGCATTTAAGAGGGCTCCTCCCAAAACCTCATCTCCGTCTTCCTCTTCTTTAACATCTTTGTAGTTTCTTCTAAGATTAGTGTACCAAATAATGACAATTTTCTGTTTTGAATAGCCTGTTATACGGTACCAAGGAGAGGAGGCCGTGTTTCTGTGGTCTTTGACACGAGACAGGACGCCTGCTCGCATTTCATTATACTTTTGGAGACTTACTCAATATTAGTGAAAATGTCCAATTTCTTATGACCGTGCACAATAGCTCGTGAACTGGTCTTTTGCCGTTTTTTTCTATGTGACTGGTAGGTATAGCTTATGCTTTTTACGATTATGTCTGACAGCGGTACCCAGTTGCGAAAAGCGCATTTTGAAGTTAAAGGGGCACCTGTAAAAGAAATTGCAAGAACGGTTTTTGCATGCAGATCTCCCCAATTTCTAAGATTGGCATAAATAGTACCCACATAGTCCGAGCCCATAATGGAGGTATACAGGGAAGATGAAGGCAGGTGAGATGGAGGCTGGCTCTATTTTTAGCTCTTGGATTACAGAGATGTTTTGGAATGTGTCAGGCCAAACTGACCAAGGATTCCTACAACAACAATGTTCGAACTGTATCAGAGCCCAAGAGTGTTTCCCCTCTGCATATTAAGTCCTCTGACTCTGATCCCATTGTTGTTCCACAAGGAATCATTTCTGGCTCATTACTATTCATTTCCCTCTGATCCCATTCAGAGCCGTATCAGGGCCTGGCTCTTTGTGCCCTTTCCCATATTTATTCCTGACACGGGCCCATGACATGCCCATTGAGGAACTACACTTTCCTTCGCCAAAATTAAACCAGCCCCTCCATCCTGGCCTATTCTTGAGCCCTTTCTCTTCCTCAATTACATTTTCGTGTCGACGGACGTAATTAAGAGGAGACAGGTTGGGCCTTTGTATTTATAAGGACTAAGGCATTCCCTGAACTTGAGGCTAATTGAGATGAGCTGAACTGTGAAAGAGGGCTCAAACCTGAAGTTTCTTATTTTTGAGTGGATTGTAGGCTACGTAGACTACGACGGGGTCTTCCCAGGACGGCTCAGGTGGGCCTAACGGTCCTCAGATCCCAGTAGGCCTATTGGGCCTTGGAGAGATGTGCTAATTGGGTGTTAATTCCACTTTTCAGTGCCATTGCCGGACCAGAAGACGAGTGCAGACTACATGGAGGGCCTCTTTCACTTGGAACTGAAGCTGCGGAAGGATCAGATGGACAGCGCCACGAGCAGCGGCACTTCTTCCCGCAACAGCTCCACGTCGAGTCCTGAGCTGCCCAAAGAGCCGTGTCCGGGTCCTGACCCGCCGTCCAGGCTCCCTCCTCCTACGGCCACCACGCTGCCTAAAAGGTAAGAGCAGCCTTATAGGGCTCATAAATCAAGCCGACTCTGACAGGACGACCTTGTCTTTTTTCCCCACATTTGTCCGCTCTCCAATTGTTTCTCTCAGTTTCCCAATTCCCAATCCAAGCCTCCTCCATAGTTATATGCAAATGTGGATCCATATTGGAGTGGCCCGATCTGAGCGTAGTCTGGGCCCTGATTTGCATTGGGTCACGACCAAGATCCTATCCATGTCATGCACTCTTTTGAAAATTGGGGATCTGGTTCAGGACCCCACTTTGGCTCCTGACTTCCTCAATGTTTCTCGGACTTTGGCCAATCCTTACTGTACATGGTTTCGAAACTTGGGCCAGGCCCAGGCACGACTTAGGACTACTACGACCAAACGGTGGGCGGGGAGTTTAATAGGAGCACAAAAAGTAGGAATTCAGTCAAGGTGGACTTATGGGTGGCAGTGGTTGGAGGATTGCATGTGTGCCTTTTGACTCAGTTTGGGCTGAATTAGATGTAATGAGGAGTGGGCTCTACGGTAGTTGTCTCCCAAGGATGAAAATGCAATTAGCAATTAGGCGGAGTTCAAACAGTAAAGTAGATGAATCACGTAGGGGCTGACCCGGCCTGTCCAACAACGTCAAGACCAGCCCTGGGTCAATCCTGTACACTTTACGAGAGTCGACATAAGCTTATATAATGTCAATAGCTCAATTGGCAGGCTAAATTCTTGCCTACTGTTGGGTTCTCTACGTTTTTCCAAGCTGAATTTTCGTAACTGCAATTATGCCGATGATGCAGTTGGAACTGATCCAGAGTTGACGCAGAACATGAACCAAGCCATCAAGTCATAATATACATTACTTACTCTTTTTGACATGACATGACCTGGGCACCAGACGGCTTTTTTTAATATAAGCAAAAAAAGACAAAGAGAAGGCTAGATTGCAGTAGTGCTAATAAAGTGTTATGGATAGGGTAAACTATAATCAATGGGATGGGAGTTTGGCACTTGGGAGATTGTAAATTGTAAATGCAGAAATGAAAGGGCTGAGTCTGCCTCAAGATGTGGATCTCCATTTTTGAGTAGGTAGGTAAGTGGAAGCATGCTGTGGCAATTAGCTTTATGTTATATTTATAATGCTCCTTGTCTTTCTTGCTGGCGGGGAGAGGGATGGTTTGGCAATACAATTCTTAAACGCAAATAGTTGGACTTGCACTTAACGTAGTATCATGTGTGATTGCTGTTGTGTAGAAGAGAGCGGGGATTGATTCATCAGCTCAAAAGGGATACGGCCTATATAATTTGGTTTAGAAAGAGGGGTGGGATCTGGGATCTGGATTCCGGCCGAGTACGACTACCATGCCTTCCACTAGATTCCCATCCCGACGTGTTACTGTTCCCATTGTTTCATTGGGTTGAATGATGGCAAGGGCTATTAATACCTATATGCCCTGGCGTTCCCACATCCATCTGCCTCTCTATCCCCGGATGATGGGCCGATAAAAATAGTAAATTCTGGTAATAAATCCCATTTCAGTTTTCAATATGGTATGACGCATCCTGAGGTGCTCTACAGTATATAGCTTAATTCATGCAGAGTGTTCCTGACTGAAGTTTGAACCTAAACAAAACTAGTATTCCCAATCCAGCTTATGGGCGTTTTAAGCTTTCCGTTTCGGGAGGGGTGGACAAATGTGCAGCAGAAAATTCCGGGAAAGTTTTTATATTGTAACCGCAGACCTACGTTTATGAAAGTTTTTAGGTGTAGGTACTTGGTGAAATATTAAAAACATATATTTATATAAATTCAGATAAACCTTTGTCAGTTTAGGCGGTAGAGTCTTCCTTTCAGAACCTTATCCTGTAGACGTCCCAGTCCCAAGTTTTCCCTACTTATCTTAATTATAGGCCGTAATTGATATGACTGGCCATTCCAGCAGCTATGTTTGACCCCATTAAACTTCAAAAAGAAAAACATTGGGCTTTGTCATTTATTGACTTTCTTGACAGGGCAGAAAAAAGGGTGAGTCAGATTGGGCAATCGTCGTCAATTGCGTACAGTCCACTATGGGCAGCGCTAAATTTCCCCGGTTAGGTAGTGGAATTTAAGTTAGATTAAGTATATGAAATTTCAGCCGAATTGATTACGAGTCCCATTTGCATTCTTCGTACTTTAATTTAGCGACCTCCGCCAGCCCGGCCGGAATTGACCCAAGGCCCAGATTTATTATTATAATTTCTCCGTGTCCCAGCTCCTCGCATTTGTTTTGATTTACGGGTCCTTGGAGACGCAGCAGAGCAACCATCGATTGTCTAAAACCTCCACCGGCAGGCTAGGAACTTACTCTTGATAAAAGGCTCAGTCTAGTAGAATTGGCACGACGCAGTGGTCGGTCCCCTTTGAACCGTTTAGAACATTAGAACTGTTCAGGACTTTGTGTGAGACTGTAAAGGACCACCGGAAAGCGTCATTCCCATTATACGTACATTAGAAGACAGGGCAGTGAGATCAGAGTGACAGTCGCAGGTCGGAGTTCTAAAGGGGACATCCTCAGTGACATCGGCACTCCCGTCCAATTTGAGCACCGGAGCCGTCCAGTACTAATTAAGAAGTTGGATCGGGTTCTGCGGGTTCTGTGTGCTTAACTTTAGGAAGGAAGAGCTAGTTGTGGCCCGAAGTGTAATTAAAGTACAGCTGCCCCTTAATATGATTTTCGTGTCCTGATCTTTATGACTCGTGTGGAAGGTGGAGGTGCCCATGGGTATGGCCTGATATTATGATACAGTAATCTAGGCCCAGCCCTGCCCAGAGACTCTCTTTTGCGGTTATATTATAATTTTATAATTGTAATTCTATTTGCCCAGCCTGCCTCTGCCTATATGGAGATATAGAGACCATAACGTAGCTGATCACCATGATCATCCTCCTCCCGATCATACTAATTTGTAGTCAACTGGCATTGAGGCCCGGATCGTGCTCCTAACTGTGCTCGCATAGTTCTGACTAGTCCAAAGTGTAACCAAGCCCGCCCTCTCAATACTCTGACCAAGTGTGAAACCAAGCTCGGCCCAGAGGCAGCAGAACTCTACAAGCCTCGACTCTTGGCTAATCTTAATTCCAATTAAATAGTTTGTGAGGGACTTTGGGATTCTTAACCTACCTGAAAGGTACCAGCTTGAAAGGAACTATCCGGTACTGGCTTATATGGGAGCTCAGAAGTGGTAAATCTAAATGGAAATGAGTGGAGCCCTCCAAATGACTTCGCACCTCCTACATCCTCCCAAACTGCAAATAAGTCTTAGTCCTACTCAGTGTCATTGGAACAATACTTAAATGGGTCTTATGTACCTGCTGTGACAAAGTAAACTAGTTCCCGGACCTGGGACTCACCGTTAGAGTCTCACATTAAGCGACAGTATGCGGCGCAGTGTGTCATTAGTCTACGTGGACACAAAGTGAGTATTGTCAAAAGGGTTATAAACGTTGGATATGAGTCGGCTGGTATTTTACGTCCTAACCTAATTGAAATGAAGCTAATCTAATCACCGTAATTAAAGCTATCATTTTCCGGTTAAATCTTTATTTTTTCCTTTTACGAAACTATTACCCCTGAGGGTAGTATGAAACAATTGGCAAACGACATTCTGCGTTTTGCTAGCCCTGAGTATTGATAGACTGCCAAATCGTTCGGCGCCTACCCCAATATAATATGACGTAACCTTTCTTATAGTGGCACTCGTAGATCGCTGTAATTCATTCATTTTATAGCTTCTTATTCAATTTCGCCACTTTTTTCTGTGCATAATTTAAACCGTTTGGGTTGGCAAGCAGTCAGTAAGTAAGAGACTTAGCCTTTACTTTTTTGCCAGAACGGATGACAAATTCAGAGTTAACCGAATAGCCTGTACTCTGTTGGATTCTGCACAATTGGCCATGTTCTATTCCTCCATAATTTATGTAAATTGGACCTGGGAATGGAAGCTGTGGGTTTATTTTATTGCCAATCCTCATTCTTTGATTCTGCGAGTCACTCGGTCATGTTCATGTTTACCTTTGCCCATTGCATTGCCTCATCCTTCCCTATGGCTCATAAAGTACGGAGCGTCGTGGCCGTCCAATCCGCTCTCCGCTGGACTTCTAATAATCATAAAAATTTTATGCTCCTCGTTTCCCAAGCTCTGATTTATGTGCTGCGGAACCGAATTTTGAATTTTAATTGAGTTCTTGGGTCCTCTGAGCCGCCGTTCCGAATCGCGAATGACTCTTGACTAATGTCTGGTTATTCTTGTTCTTTCAGATGCAATGGACATGCCCCGCTCCCGGCCGACTCGGCTTACTTTACGACCTCGGAGTGTAAGGCCAAGTTCCTCACTCAATACGTCAAGGACATGCACAGCGAGTCAATTAGCCAGACTGACAGTCAGGAGCTGAATAAGCAGAAGGTAAGGGTCGGGGAAGAGAATGATGACCAATGTTGAGGACCTGGTACAAAAGGAATCATTTTCAAAATTCACAAGACCTATTATTAAGCTCATACTCTTCACATTGAAATCTTTTACTATTTAAATTGAATTTTGTTCCTTGAGATTTTATTACTTAACGGATTTTTCAATTATTTAAAGAAGCTGGCTTAGATTTGGGAACTTCTGCACGTAAAAATTCATTTAATATAGTTTCATTGCAGTCCTAATTCCTTTCTAATCAATAAAAGTGACACAACGGACTCAGTTGACGATAAAAAGAGATTTAGTAATAAACTCGCGTGTGGTATAATTTAACTAAAAAGAACAAAAACTAAATGGTTTAATATAAATAATGACACCCCTTTTCAAACTGGCTCTGTAAATGTAATTTGGTAATTCGGACTTGGTTCTTGCAGGAGGTCCTTGTGTCCCGCATCAGCCGGAAGTTGGAGATCCTCCGGATCGAGCAGTCTGAGATCCGTGAGGAAATAGAGTCAAACGAGCAGCTGGGCCAGATCGTGATTGAGAGAGTCAAGGAGACTGCCAAGCGGAACGAATTTGACAAGTTCAAGCTCCATGTAGAGGAAATCGAAAAGATCACTAGCCTCCTCCTCGGGCTCTCGGGCAGATTGGCCCGGACCGAAAATGCTCTCATGGGCCTGGCCGAGACCCCCAATCCTCAGGAAAAGGTAAGACTTTCGGCATTCGTCGTCAAGTCTCCGAATACCGAAACTTGTAATTGAATAACACATTTCCAATATAAATTGTACTTGTCTGAATGACGCCTAATGTCCTCGGGCGCCAAGCGCAGCGGGCAGCGCCTTGGGATAGGTTAGAATCGCAGCATCGGAAACGCGGATCTGTGGTCCTTTCATCTGTGCATTTGGCCCTGACACGATCCAAGCTAAGGTTGCCAAGTGTCGGAGGATTGAAATTGCGTAAGCTCAGCACGTTACACAAAACACAAAGTCCCTGTTCTCGAGCTCAAAGTATTATATTATTTGCCAAGTTTGGCGACGCAATGCTAGAGTCGTGTACGGGATTCGAGCCCTCCTTACTTATGTCACATTACGAGATGAGACCTTGTTTGTTAATGAGATTAGAGCGTAAACAGGAATGACATTCTGAGGCTGTGACCAGGACACCTTTCCTCCTTCCAAGTCTTGGGAAACCTAAATAGTAGTAGGACGATTAGGATTCAGCCCACCGCCGCCTTAGTGTCGGGCTCCCATTGGGAGTCCATGACAGTCGCCTGTTACTTTTAGCATGCTGTAAGAGCATACAGTTGTTGGGAATAGTAATTTGGCTCAACCTCCATAAACTTTGTTTTCTTGCTGTAAATAGGACAGGGTAGAGAATGGATCCTAATTGAGTCCAGGCTTTTTATAGATAAACCCCGACTTGCGTTTTCCACCACCAACCACTACCAGTGGGACTTTTTGCAATAAGACCCGTTAGGTTCCATTCCCTTTGTACTTTCCGAAACAATACCAGGAGCCTGTAGTAATGATCCTGTGGGATCATCTTGGTCGAAGCCGCCTCCTACCTACGTGCGTGTAGAGTGTGAGGCTTCTTAGTTACTTCACGAGTTAAGATTTAGGGAATCATTAGCGGTAATTAAAGTTTAAAGAGCCTGTACCCTGCCTTGTAAATTAAATCATTTCGTGTACCCGAGCCGTGGACTAGGCTTACGGTAAACAGGCTCAGGGTAGCAGACTCGTTCTAGCTCCATGTTTCAAGGAGAGGGCCAAGAAGTCTTGGCTCGGGCTATTGACAGTAGCGTTGTAAGTTGTAATTGAGGCACCTCCTCCGTTGAGACTAATGGAGGGGCCTGGCATGTTATGACAAATGAATTAATTTTTGGAACCAATATATTTAAAATGGCGAGAGCCGAGCAGTTACAGTTAATTCCATGAAGCCTCTTAAACTTATTACATGCCACCTAACTGTGTTCAGGTCACATTTTTACTTGGGCTTAGTCAAATAGGACCAAGTTCATAATCGTATCATCTCATTC
Organism: Hypogastrura burkilli; assembly: GCA_034696285.1. NCBI lineage: Eukaryota > Metazoa > Arthropoda > Collembola > Poduromorpha > Hypogastruridae > Hypogastrura > Hypogastrura burkilli. Next base: position 13,701 of record JAQFZY010000117.1, on the reverse strand, counting down.
GAATTGCAAAACCGGAGTTGATGAACTCGAGGAATCCGCTTACAGCGTCAAGTTGGCCCACTCCCACTAAGCTTGTCATTTGTCATTATTGCTCCTATTGCTACCTGCTGAAGATTAGGAAAGTCATGGTTCGGCTTTCTCATTTTAAAATTATAAACTCGTAAAGGGCAGATTCGGGCAATACTTAAAGCAAGGTTAAATTTTCCCAATTTGTTCATTGTACCAGCATTTGGAAATTCACACGGTTTGACACACATGGATGGTAAAATGCAGTTAGCGGTGGCTTAAATATGATTTATGAACGTATTACCATTTTAATTGAAGCGTGTGTTGCTTAATTGATTTTTAAATTACTTAAAGAAGTTAATTGAGATTTGAGACTGCAACACACTTGTCACATATTTTCACTGCATTCCCTACACAACTGCACCGCATCAACGGACTCATTTGACGAGCAAAACGACTTGCAGTGAAATCGCATGTAGTAGTTTTAATATAAATAGTAAATGCTTAAATGGCGCCTCTTAAATCAACTTGATTGACCCAATACTAATTTACACGTTATATTCGTATTGTTTTGCAGAAGATCCTGGAGAGCAAGCGAGACAAGCTGAAGGAGCAGCTTGAGGAGGCCAAGGTGCTGAAGGAGAACATTGACCGTCGGTCGACCCAAGTATCGGGCTTCCTACAGAAGTACCTGACCGTTGAAGAGTATGCGGACTACCATCACTTTACTAAAATGAAGGCAAAGCTCATCATTGATGCCCGGGAAATTGATGACAAGATCAAGTTAGGAGACGAGCAGATGCTGGCCCTTCAGGAGACCCTCAGCTCCGTCTCATCATCATAGCCCTGCCTCTCTACTTACGTCGTTTCGTCTAATTAGAAGCCTACCACTCAAAATCCTTAGTTAACTCTATTTACTACTACTACTTCTTAGAAAGAAATGCCATGCACGTTGCTTACTTCGTTCAAATACAAGAATTGAGTTCAGTTCTTCATAGATGCCAAATTAGTTGAGGCCGTCCCTATTTTGCATATGCATACCACAATTAGATTATAGTAGAAGGAAGAGCCAGAGGAGAATACTACTTTATTTACAAAATATTTTTTACTCTACGTGGAATAATTAATGTAGTAAATATTTAGTGTTGGTGCCTGTCTGGAACCTTCTTGTATTAAAAAGGAAAACCCATTTTGTGATATTGTATAGTTATAGCAGCATTTCTCATCTTTTAGCCTCAAAATGTAAAATTAGCGATTTAGCTTTGAATTCCCCAAGGGGTTCCCCCTAGAGATGTATTGCAACACTGAAAGTTTTAGTACATTTCCCCCTTCAAAGTTCCTTCTCCGATTATAATTAGATTGTGGATTAAGTTGAAGTAGCGGAGTGCGCGTGCGCGAAGACTGGGTTCGGTTAGTTCAGAGTCAAAATTACCGACCGACAGGGAGTTACGAAATGACTGATTTTTCCTTTACTTGTCTTCCTGCCTTTACACATGGACATGGCACTATTACTGTACTTTGGGTGGGTTTTTGGGCTAGGCGCGCGCAAGCGGGTGGGCCGCTAAGGAAGCACCTCTTCCTTCTCTACTTGGTCCAAAGGGATCAGGCAGTGAGGGGCAGCGCTCTAGAGCACGCCCGAGGCGCAGGGCTCCATCCCTTTCATTTCCGGCCTCTTGCCATTTGGAACTCTTTTTCTCATTTAACTCTAAGTTGGCGGGGGACTTAATGGATGACGGCGTTTAAACAATTACTATTTATGCTGAAATTTGCTAGTATTTAAATTAAATTATAAATGCACTGAAACTATGTTAAAACAAGTGTTACAGTCGAGAGCCTTAAATCTAAATTAACTTCTTTAAATAATTGAAAAATCAAGTACCACAGTACACTTTAAATAGTAGCAGATTTCAATATAAGTAGTAGCGTCTAATAATAAGTCCTTAATGGATGGTGCTAGGGTTCATGGTGGTGTTCTAATGGTCTACGAGGTAACAGGTAACCTTTTGACCTTTTCTCTCTCTCTCGTCCAAATGGTAACGATGGTATTACCTGGGTTAACTTACAGACAGCCTGACGAGACACTATAGCTAACGGAGTATTTTCTAAAAAATAGCGCTAGTTTAGGTTTCGGGATCAAGTCTATCTGTCTCCTCCTTCCTAGTGGCAGTATTAGGTTCTGGCCGAGAATTGTACAATGTGATAAAGGCATTCATCGGCTGCATTATAACGGAGTGGTTAACTATAGGAAAGACAAACTTAACCTTAGTTGTACAATGGTATTGAATTTAGTACGTAGTTGGGCTGAGTGATGGAGTGTATTTACAACTGAGTGCCTGAAGTTCTTTCTGTTGTAAATACTAGTTACTGCAAACTACAACTTAACCAATCTTAGCCCGTGCCCTTAGTGAAGGCACGTAGTAGAACTCTAAGGCATTTTTTGTAGTTCCCCCTACTCTATTATTATACATATATTTACATTATTATGCTGTGCTCGGCGCTAGAAAACTAGAACCTCGTCCTCAAACTGAGCGACTAATAAAATAAAATATTGGGAAATCGTACTCGGATAACTTGTTTACTCACATTTTCTTAATACATTCATGGTTAAGCGTAGAAAAGGTTACAATCTTATCCTCTCTCCTGGTAAACTGGTAAAGTGTTTTCTTTTTCGATGGCATACTTCATGTAACCATGTTTTGATCACTGAGAATGCGATCAGAAGGTACATTTAGACATTCAGTAGTTACGTTACACTACACTTCAGCACTTGGCATAAGGCAGGGTAGAGAAGGATACGACATGCGAAGACATACGTGAATGATAGTTACGAGCTATGTTACTGTTACTATAGTAGATGAAGTAGGGACGACAGATTTCAGGAATATGTTGTATTGAGCAGATACAGGGCTTGTTAGGTTCCGGCAGCTGATCTTTAAGGATCTTGAATATTGTCCCGATCGATGTAAGTCTTCCGTCTTTTGTTCTTACTGAGCTTCTTCTGCATTTTGCGGACCGAGTGAGCCCGCTTCCGTCGCTCTTTGTAGTCAGGGGTCCGGAACAGCTTAATAGCCCGATTCTGAAGGTTTTTCTGCTTGTAGTATTCATCGAGAGCATTGGCTAAGGGAAATTAAGAACATTAATATTATTGAATAGGTTAGACCGAGGAACTACACGGATGTACAGTACTTGAGTCAAGAAGAAAACAAACTACAAAATGTCAGGACATGATGGGAAGGAAAATGACGTACTAATTTCTGGTGATGATTTCAAGAACTCGGCAATCTTCGTTTGTATCGCTAATAGTTTCAGCTTTGAGCCTTCCACCACTGGAAACTCTTTAGGGTTACCAAACATTTGATGACAAACTTCGGCTGGAAAAAAATAATTAGGATTCATATATTCCTGAATATATTGTAAGTATGTACTACTAAACAGCGAAGTAAAACTTACCACCAATCCGTATGAAACGGCTCATCATGAGAACCATTTTGCATTCTTGGTTCTTGTAGTCTTGGACTAATGACTCGAAGACTCTGGCGTAAAAGGTACTGAACCAGTCTACTCCACCCTGGAGAAACAGGACCTTCAAACCTTTACGGGCTTCCTCTCCACGAAATTCCTTGTCATTATTATCTGAAGATACAAAGGAAAACCATAAAGTTACATCCTTAGACACAATTGGAGCTGGGTCAAAAAGAAATCGACATACCCGATAGTTCGTTAACCAAAGACTCGGCAAATTCATCCCAATTCAATTCCGAGTTCGTATGTCCGAGAAATTTGAGATAGTCCCAGACGGGACCGAAGTACCGATTCTCATGGAATCTCAGAGTTCGGATAATACAGTAGTAGATAGCCCGGTCACGAACGGACACAGCACCTAAAGAAATCAGAAACAAATTTTTTACACGTACCAGGGAAAATCCTTCGTGTGGGCATGCGTTGCACATGAGGAGATTTTGAGTGACAGAAGGAAATTGGAGCAAAGAGAATTCTAAAATAAATCTGTTCCCTATCAATTTTTGACACAGTTACTATAAACTTGCACAGTTTCATATAAATTATTACATTTTGTGAGGTCTTGTAGGAAAAGGAAAAAAGGCTTTCGCAGGCGGAAATTATTTATTTTGTGGAAGATTTTCCACCTATGACATAAGAATCTCATGCTAATATACTTACCGAGAATAGGTAAGTGGTACTAGTACTAGAAGCTACAGTATCTTACAGTAATCAAAATCCATAGGTCGCATTGTGAAGGGATCCGGGTTGGAGCAGAGCGTTCCGTAGAGGAACGGCAAGGTTGCGGATGGCCGCATTAGCATCAGGAAGAATAGTGACTCCATCGTACAATTTACATCCCAAAAGAACGTGTCAAATAAAGCTCCGAAAAATCTACCCAGGCCAACGAGTTTAGTAGTGGACTGTATACAAAAAAAAATTAATATACATCAAGTTAAGCCTAATTTAAAAAAAAAGAATTTAGTCAGAGCCAGTTCCCTGAGCCGAGCTAAGATGGAGAGGAATGAAAAATGGAACTTACCAATTTTCGGTGCCCACTAAGGTTCCTATGAAAAGAGACTAACAGTTTCTGGTGTAGATTGGAGTACTCCGAAATCTCAATCCTCAGTTTAGAAATAGCAATTAGTAGCTTTCGATAAGTTTCAGGTAAAGGAGCCTCGGTCCTATATTCCCCGCCCTTAGCGTCTTCCACCACAATAGGAGCTTCGGAAGAAGAGACCAATCGCCAGTAAATGGACCTGTAAAACGAATTAGTCAGAAAGATGGCCTAAACGTAATAACTCAGTTTAAAAAACACATTCCGACTTACTCCCCCATTTCCTCCACCGTTGGCAGTGATTTGAAAGAACCCAACAGCTTCTCCATTGCCACACTGAAATTTATCTGAAGATCATGAAGTGTCATTCCCAGTACAATGTCGCAGAAGAAGAAATCAAGGGGCTGACGTCGGCCAGAACTTTTTGGTTCAAATTTCATGGCCTTAATCTGAGCCAACGGGAGGCCGGATGTCATAAACTGAAGAGGCTTCTGAACAGGCCCAGCTCGTTTGGCTACAACTGTTTTCCCATCATTGCTTGCTTGCGGATTTGGCAACGGCTTAGGTTCACAGGTCCCTTCGGTCTTATTCGCTAGTGGAACGGTTCCTGGTTCGGACACACTGGTCACCTGCGCTTTCCTCTCCTTCTTCTCCTTCTTCTTCTTCTTCTTTTTCTTCTTTTTCTTCTGGACAGGCCCACTTTGTTTGCCTACAAGTTGTCCAGCATTGTTTGCTTGCTGATTTGGCCCCGACTCAGGATGACAGGCGCCTTCGGTCTTAATCGCTAGGGGAGCAGCTCCCGCCTCTGGCAAACCGGTTGCCTGTCCGTTCATCTTCCTTTTCTTCTTCTTCTTTTTCTTCTTCTTCTTTTTCTTCTTCTTACTACCACCAGCTTCGGTGTTCTTAATTGAATCGGTATTCGTAATAATTTTGGCCTTCTTCCGAACGCCGGATAATGCGTACTTGAATCGAATCAAGGGTTGCTTGCCATTCGACTGCTCCCCAAAGTGGAAGCCAGATCGATTGAAATAGATGTTATTGGAAGGGCTACCGGTGAGAGCGTTGAGATCAGAGCCAGGAATGCTTCCGGAAGGGCCCAATACCGCTTCCGTATTTGGACTAGCTGCGGCAGTTTCAAGTAGTACAGACTTAGGTTCGGTTAGTATAGGCGTCGTTTGTCGTAATACAAATGTCACGCTCTGTAGTTCTGGAACTGCTGGTAAATCAGTCTTCACATCGGGTAAATTCAGGTAGACCGGTACCTTAAGCTCGACCTTCTTGTTTCCATTCAGACCGGGGTAAGCCTCAACTGACCCCAGACTAGATCCAACCAAAACTGGAACCGCGTAACTGACACCCTGCTCCTGCTCACGACTATCCATGGAATGAGTCCGACGTAAAGCAACACGCTCCAGTCGGTCTCTCCGGTGCAGTACGGGATTGAAAACGTCTGTACTAGAGCCTAATCCACTTGGAAGGCGGGTCCCCTTCACCTCTCCATTACTCATTGCTGGTTGACTCAAACGGGAACCATTGGGCTCTTGGACCAGTCTCCAATTCAAGAATGGACTAGACGAAACTGCTTTTGTGCCAGAACCGGTGGAAGGCGGACTACTGCTCTTCGGCTCGATATCTTTATTAGCATGTTGCTTTTCTGAGCTCGCCCGTCGATTCTCCATCGCCTTCGCTATTTGGTCCTCTAGCTTCTTTCGTTGACATGTCTCTGCACTGATCGGCATGGGTGCCAGGAATGAAGGACCAGTCGTCAGACTCTGTGAGCCTGGGCCAGGGCCACATCTGACCCTTGACCCGCCTCCTCCTCCATTCGCCCGCGCCCGATTACTGGGCAGTCCCTTACAGAGTTTCGACAGCGGGCCGCCTCTCTTAGCTGCATTACATACGACGCCCACCTTGGGTACAGGTACCCCTGACACCCCAAACTGTCGACTTACAGTGGACTGTGGCAATAGAATTGGCCGGCTTTCGGGGTTCACTACCCGGCTGACCCGCTCCTTCTTCATTCTATCCTCTCACGCCCAGGTGGGTGCCTGGCGGATTCCACGCTCACTTATTATTGAGTCCAATTAACAGTAGAAATTTTAGTCAATCACTGATAATTATTTACTTTTATCTTGACGAGTTATACTTTGACTTGGACTTTGTTCTTGTCTTGAGATTGATCCTTACTCATTACTCATCAAGACATGGTACAACTAAACTCTACCACGTGAATATAATTTGGAATGACCCATGTTCACCAATTATTTAATTGTAAATTGCACAGAAAGGTTTGTTCTAACAAGGGTGAACATATTTATTATTGATTAGGTTACCAAATTATCCTGGACTTCTTCTGAGGCTCAGGGTTGGATTAGTACTCTGCGGTATCTTACTTAGGTATCGTCAATGGTGGTATGGTTTAGCTTAACCGTTCAAAATCGGCTCAAGGCACGACCGAGCCACGACAAGAGCCTCAACTACAATAGTAAAGATTACCCACTTCCCCAAGGAACAGCCTTCACCTAATTCCAGACTCACTTGACGCATATTACCTTAATCCTCTAGGAATCCATAGAACAGATTTTAGGCGGCAACGTACGACTAAGATAATGAGCCTCTTTCGCTTGCGAGGAGCGTATGATTTGGAACTACAAGGCCGGAACCATGAAGAGTTCGAATCCTTACGCGAAGAGGGATTCTTTTGCAATAACCTCGCTCTCCGCCACAACAATATTAGAAACAAGGATGTAAAGGCTCCCTTAACTCTTAAGAAGGAATTTAGTTCACAACGTAATGAGCAGAGATTATTTAAAAATGCAAGAGTTGGAGCAAGCATATTTAATTTCAATTTTTAAGTAATTCAAACACATCTCAGCATCTTATTGTAAAATAAATTTAACCACAGGAAATGACAGGGCTTTAGATCCAGGGGACAACATATTTTAGCAAGAAAGTGAAATGAATGAATTCCAATATTTTTATACAGAATCGAGTATTGGGTAACGTAAACTAAGTTTCACAAATGCTTTTAACCTTCTACAATTGCTACATATAACTTTAAATGTTGCCACAATACAAGTAATAGAGCTATTATGTAGCAGGTTCTGTTGTGCTAGAGGTCGGCGGAAAGTAGATTCATCAACACACTATATACATATTCTTTCGCACAATTATTTACTGCGAAGTTTTGTAAAATCATCAATCATATAATTAATAAACAGTTTTAACTGATAGACACCGCGTTCTGCACTAACACGAAAGTGCAATTGAACATTTTACAGCGTACGGAGTGAGAGTAAGCAGTGTAGATTTTAGAGTATGGAGTGACAGCATTGGTAAACGCAATGGAAATTTTACGTAGTACGGAGTGACAGCATGAGAAAATGAGAAGGAAATTTAACCAAGTCAGGAGGACAAAAGTTTGGGAAAATGTCTAGCCCGATGATATTATAATCTGTGATTTATCTAATAAAAATAAATGGTTGTTTCAGAGTAAAGGAAACAAATACGATTTTTTTTTCCTGGTAGAAGGTTTGGTCCGAGTGCTAGGTGCACGGAAAAAATGTAAACTACTCTGCTACTGGGAACAATTGAACCACGCTTTTATTCACATTTATTGAATTTATTTTAGCGTATACCTTGCATGTTAGTGTAATCTTTATCAAATTATGTTAGTGTTACCACTAAAACGTCGAAAAAAGTGCAATTCATTATGTTCACAACCTATTGGTGAGAGCTACCGCGTAGTTTCCTTTGACAAAGTATATGTAAACTGGTTCACTCGAAGCTTCATCGATTGCAGAGTGTCAATCTTTATATTGCTGAGAAAAACGTTTTTCTTGTATATTCTCTCATAAGGCGTTATTTCTTTCACCCGCTCCTTAACTGTGACCTGTCGCAATCTTTTAAAGAAAGCTGATCCTTCTTGGTGTATAGCAATTGAGTTCTTGGTATCATTTCCTTTTTCATAGAGAATCCAATAGAATGGCCAGTCGTACAATATGATGAAAATCGGATATACCGTAAAGGGGGAGATACTAAAATAGAAGCAGTTTCCGGAGACATCGGCCACGAGTGGACTGTAATGTTTATTTATTGTTTCATATAGCAAATGTGTATCAAATAAATGAACTCCTTGATGAGTGTAGCATTACATTGATTGTGATGCGAAATTGACTGATTCCTTAACAATCTCCTTGCTGTCTTGGCGTTGCAGAGTTCTTGGAGTTCCTTGCAATAACATTTGTCATCATAAGATAAAGTGTCTATCTTAAAGTCAATCATTTGAACATCGAGTCTGTTAACCTGTCATGTTCGAGACAAACTGACTATAACATTTGATAAAGTATCCAAACCATAGACCTGCATGTCATGTTTCAAGAAGTCGAAAAGACTGACGCAAAAGCTAAAGTTTTTAAAGCAAACACATGTATCTCGTGCTTAAAGAAATCGAAAAGACTAGCGCAGATGATAAACTTTATAAATCATACAACTGAATGTCGTGTTTAAAGAAGTTGAAAATACCAACGTATATGTTAAAGTTTCCAAACCATACACCTGCATGTCGTGTTTAAAGAAGTTGAAAAGACGAGCACAGATGATAAAGTTTCCAAACCACACACCTTGTTGTGTTAAAGAACTCAAAAAGACCAACGCATATGTTAAAGTTCATAAACCATACACCTGCATGTCGTGTTTAAAGAAGTTGAAAAGACGAACGCAGCTGATACAATTTATAAACCATACACCTGTATGTCGTGTTTAAAGAAGTCGAAAAGACTGACGCAGATGATTGTCTCCAAACCATACTACCTGTATTTCATGAATACTTAGAATAACACCAGCTATGTAAAACATACGAACGCACGTCTCCAAGCCAACTGTCTGCTAGTATTTAGAAAACAAGCAATCGTTTTTGAACACGTCCCCGTGGCTTTTTCATGTTATAGTGTAATGTGTGAAGTTTTTGTCGAAACAAATGTCAATTTTTACAAACCGTACAAATGCATGCATGCGTTAAGTTGCAAACCAAACAAGCATATGAAATGCTTATTGATCTGTCCGTCTGTCATGCATATTTAGAACAGACTAACGCAGATGATAAAGTCTCCAAACCATACACCTGCATGTCATGGATACGTAGAATAGACCAACGAATATGAAAAAGTCTGCAAACCAATAAAGTGTATGTAATTCCTAAATGAGTGTAAATAATGGATAATGTTGTCAAGTCGGTAAATAACTATGTTTAGTCTAGTCCGGTGAGAAGAACCATGTTTGCTTTTTTGCTCCCCAGAGATTGATTTCATTTATGACAAAAGGCGTTATACTTAAATGTGTAGAATGAATGCATAATGTATTCAAATTGGGAAATAATTATATGTTTAATCAAGTCCGGTGAAAAGAGCCATGTTAACTTTTTTGTTTCCCAGTATTTGATTGCATATATGACGAAAGGCATCATACGGTGAACGAAATTTCGTATGCTGTTAAGTCGAAGTTTCGTTGTATTGTAACTCGGTTTAGAAGGTGCGGGTAGAACGATTGCGTCGAGTCGAAGCAGATTTTCTCTTATTATACACAGTTATCAGACAGTTTTAGACAGACAGACAGACAGACAGACAAACAAGCCAAATGCATATACCGCTTCACTATGTTATCGCGGTAATAAGTAGAACCGACTAACGCAGATGACGAGTCTCCAAACGATAGTCAAGGTTTACTTTCTCAAACCATACTCTGGTGTGTAATTTCTAGATAAGCGGACAGGAAACCAAATTTAACTTCTTCAAATCATACACCGGTGTGCAATGCCTAGATAAGCCGATAGAGGAAACCGAGGTTAACTTAAGTCTCCAAACCATACACCGTATGTCATGCATAAGTCTAACAGGCTATCCCAGATAATATAGTCTCTAAACCAAACACCTGTATGTCTTGCATAAGTAGAACAGACAAAGCTGTACAGCGCAAGTGTATGTAATGCGTAAATGAGTGTAATGAAAGGATAATGTGGTCAAGTTGGTAAGTAATTATGTGGTTAGTCAAGTCCAGTGAGAAGAGCCATGTTTACTTTTTTGCTTCACAGTATTTGAATCCATTTATGACGAAAGGCGTTATACTTAAATGCGTAGAATGAATGCATAATGTGTTCAAATTTGGAAATAACTATGTGTTTAGTCAAGTCCGGTGAAAAGAGCCAGGTTCACTTTTTTGCTTCCCAGTGTTTGATTCTATTTATGACGAAAGGCGTTATGAAGCGGACGAAATTTTGAATTTTGATAAGCGTTGTGAAAGTTTCGTTGCATGTTAACTCAATTTATAAGGTGCGGGCAGAACAATCGTGTCGAAGCAGAGCAGATTTGTTCTTAGTATACACAGTTATATCGGTAATGAATGAAGCAGTTTTAATGTCCTCGGACGGACGGACAGACAAACCAAATGCATATACCGCATCACTATGTTAACGCGGTAATAAAAAGTAGTACGGAAGACGAAGAGAATGCGGACGGAGGGGAACATTCCACACCAACTTGGTCACATTTAGGATTTGATTTCGGTAGGGGCTCAAAAAATTTAATATTTGAATTCCGTCAGAGGCGGAGACATTTTCTTTCACGAATCATCTCAAAAGTGTCGTTTTTTTTGGCTGATTTTTTTTACCAAAAGAATCGTTGTCCAAGAAGACAAGTGGCTCCGCAGGGAAACATTTTCGCTAATTAAGGGTTCGAAATATTTTTTTATGGAAAATTTTGGGGAGGGGTGGGGGCTAGCGTCCTGTTAGACCATGGCTAAATACTGCCTTGCCGTCGCCCCACTCCTTACCCAATCTCCTACCATGATGAAAATGGAGATAGGGAAGGAGTCCCAGAGACATCGCAATAATTTAACATTTACCACCATTAAAGAAAGTTACATTACGAAAAGGGGAGGGAACCTCTCAACCAAGGGCTTAGGGGGTCAGGTTCGGACTAAATAAAGACACTGTAAATCTCGAATCTCGCCCATATTGTACCATTGTACGTAAATAGGGAATTGTAGTTTAGTTACTCTCCCAGCATGCATAAACTCAAAACTCAAGTACTGCTATGCTATGTTTTCAGTTAAATCATATACTCTAATTCCAGCCGATTTTTTAGTTTAATTACGTCTAAATTAGCCAGGTTTTGTCTTCTGGAGACGTTTGGTATTTGTTTGGGTGCAGCTGCCATGGAAGACCTTTCCAACCCTGCCTCAGTTCAGACTCACTAACTCCGCCTTTAGTGTTCGTCTCCCGCTCCTTTGGCCTATTCCTATTCGTGGAGGAAAGTGAGGGAAATTCCTTCTGTTAGTGTAGGACTGTACTTGTACTTGTACTCTTCTCTGCTTGGACTACTCTAATCCGTCACTCCTGATTCCTGTCTCTACTTGCTTCTGTTTCCGGACCCAACAAAAGAGTTGCTCAACGTTTCAGCTAGCTCTAAGTTGTCATCTCTGAACCGAAGAGGGAAAAGGTGAGGACAGCGGTCGAGAATCTGAGTTGATTTTGACCTCCGCTCCGACAAGAAGACTATCATACCTTGCTTACTTTACCATGGACTTTGGATCACCAATCCTAAGGAACAAGGACGTTCCTGTCACCCGAGGACGACGTGGGGACGGAATAACTGACCAACCCGAGTAAGTTCCTCACTTCTTAGGTTCCATAGTTTTATGACGTCACACAAAAAGCGGTTTTCAGAACCCACCCTCCCACTTGTCACGCTTCTTCAGGAGCCACATCCCTGTACCTGTCACGCTTCATGCAAGTTTAAATAAGATAATGTATTATATCCCACTTTATTTTATTACATCCCATCACAGTTAGTTTCAAGTGCGAAACTATTCAGAGCCAGACCAAACAGTCTCCGCCTTCTCCGCTACCGAGGATTCTCCTCCACTAGGCAGGCAGCAGGCCAGGCTGGGAATTTTATTTTATTTTATTTTAGAACAAAAGGTCTTATAAGATTATCTTGTCCGTCTGTTCGTCTGTCTGTCACACTTTAAATCAGGGTTGGAAAAAAACATTTTTTTTTTTAAAAACAAGAAAAACAGTTTTTTATTGTTTATTACCGCATTTGGTTTGTCTGTCCGTCCGTCTGTCTGTCTGTCTGTCTGAAACTGCTTCCTTCATTACCGATATAACTGTGTATAATAAGGGCAAATCTGCTCCGCTTCGATGCGATCGTTCTGCCCGCACCTTATAAATTGAGTTAACATGCAACGAAACTACCACAACGCTTAACAGAATACAAAACTTCCTTCACTGTATGACGCCTTTCCTCATAAACGGAATCATTCACTGGGAATCAAAAAAGTGAACATGGCTCTTTTCACCGGACTTGACTAAACACATAATTATTTCCCAATTTGAACACATTATGGATTCACTGTACTAATTTAAGCATAACGCCTTTCCTCATAAATGCAATCATACACTGGGAAGCAAAAAAGTGAACATGGCTGTTTTCACCGGACTTGACTAAACACATAATCATTTCCTAAATTGAACACATTATGCATATATTCTACTCTTTAAGCATTACATACACTTGTATGTCGTACAGCATTGTCAGTTCTACTTATGCATAGAATACAGGCGGTTTGGAGACTTTATCATCTGCGTTAGTCTGTTCTATTTATTTATGCATGACATACAGGTTTAGATACTGTATCATTTGCGATAGCATGTTTGGAACTTAATGAATGCATTTGTACGGTTTGTAAAAATTGACATTTGTTTCGACAAAAGCTTAACTCATTATATTCTAACATGAAAAAACCATGTGGACGTGTTCAAAAAGGATTGCTTGTTTTCTAAATAATAGCAGACACTTGGCTTGGAGACTTTATCATCTGCGTCTGCGTTAAGTTTATTCTATTTATGCATGACATACAAGTTTAGATACTGTATCATCTGAGATGTGCTACTATGTATGTGAAGTTCAGGTGTATGGTTTGGAGAATTTATCCTCTGTGTTAGTTTTTTTGACTTCTTTAAACATGACACACAGGTGTATGGTTTGGAGACTTTATCCTCTGCGTTAGTCTTTTCGACTTCTTTAAACATGACACACAGGTGTATGGTTTGGAGACTTTATCATCTGCGTTAGTCTTTTCGA
>JAQFZY010000116.1:0-49276 GCA_034696285.1 Hypogastrura burkilli | reverse complement strand
CTACAACAAGGCGTATCTGCGATTTGGGATTTGCGACTTGCAATTCCCGAGAAATATTGTGTTATCTCGGGATCCCCATACATAAATGATTCGGCAGGGTTAAGAAATATATGAACTCCAGGGGAAAGGTTAAGGCTTTAGGTTTGATTGTGCAAGTTCACCAACACATAATGCCAATGCGAATGTTTCAGCTTTCAGCAAGTACCTACATATGTTTTACAGTAGCTTGTTTATGACCATGACTGTTCTATGAATAATTGAACGGGCACGCGAAGGTTGCGGTTTCCCATCCTCCCGGTCCTTGCCGTCGACCGAACTAATACATAAATATTTATTTATATCCGTACTCACGTCCAGGATTGACTAATAGGCTTCAGCTCCAGTACTTCGATTCAATGCCTTTGATATCATTTTATCAAGGAAAGAATCTCCGTAAGAATCAAGACATAAACGCTATACAGGTTCGCGGAATAAGTTGATCCTATTCGGCTTCAGTTATTCAGCTTGCGCAGTTAACTCATATCCATACTATTTATTTGTCACGTTAGACTTTACCCCTGCTGTTTCAAGTAATCATAAATCATAAAGATGCAAAACAACTCGAAATTTATTGAAAATATTTGCTGCAGGACGGGTTTTGCCATATTGTCAAATGAGTGGCATGAATCTATATTTGACAGCAGCACAGAATTGATGCAGGCATACGTTTAGGTTTAGGTAACTGTAATTTGCATTTGAGTCGAGGCACGTGTAGCAGGAATCCGAAGGAAAACTATTACAAGTAAATACATAAATCCTAAATCCGTAACCACAACCGTATTAACGTCTTACCGCAAAAGAAACATCCAAATTGTGTCACAATCATAAAGGATCTGTGGGTGTAGTAAAATGATGGCAAAAACTAGTTTGGGTCGGCTGAAATTCTGATTCCGAATTCCGATCCGAGTGTCTCAGCATACACAGGAGAGCAATTTTTTGGCACTATTGTTTTGCACCGGAAATGTCCTAATGTTGGCAATTGAAAAGGAATAACGAATTTGACAATAGCTTAGAACAACACGCATTAATTTCCACTTGTATAATGCTCATGCAATTGATTGGAATAAGCCAAAGAGTGCCAGGGTGGTTTTGTTTCATAATTTTTCTATTAATTTGTCTTGTGGAATTTTCGGAGTCCAATTTCGCCGCTCCGCTCCGCCTTGAGCTTATTGTGCTTAGCTGGAGAGAATATACGTTGACATGGACTCAGGCCGGGATCCGGAAGTACTTCCGAATTAATTTGTTTCCTTTCTTAGGAGGAAGAGAGGAGCGGAGTATCTGGAATCAATAAGGTACTGCCTTATACATACATAGTTAACAATTTAATTGCTGGCGCATAAATATATCTGTAGAGCTGTAGATTGTTGCGGAAATAAGACAGTATGCATACTGATACTAACTGGTCATGGTCAGTTTGGAAGGTCAAATTCAATTAAATCATCATTTTATGTTGTAATCCATTATTTGACTTATTGCTAAAAATATTAGCTCTGAACTGCAGCTTTATGCGCTTAATCCAATAGTGCGATTTATTTTAAAGTTGGATGGGTAGGAATTACTTATAATATAATTAAGACGAAATGTTCTATTTAGTACATGATTGTTCCCGTTCTGCTTCTTACATATTTTGACAGCCATGCCTTGGTGTCGGACTTCGGACGCCAAGATATTGCACTAAACTTTCGAAGTGTCTCAAGTGAAAGCTAGTATTCTCGAACTATTTTCTGCGCGCTCCTTCCTTCAGTTTTCTCCGGCAAAATTGATTTCTGGTTACTCTGGGCGGCCGGACGGCTGTTTTCAAATATAACTTTTAATCCCAAATAGATTTTAATTAAATAGCTATTTACCGGGCGGAAAACGTAGTCGATGGGTAGATCGAAGTATTTGTAACCAACCCCATTATTCGCATCACTGGCATCCGGTTCGAAGGCTACCTGCCTAAATTAGCCGTGATTTAAGAATTAATTTCTTACGATTTGGTATTTATTATAGGTGCTAAAGTTTCGCCGTTATTATTGAGGAGTTATGGGCTTGCTAAAAAATCTGGTGAGTCAGCCGGGTTTCGGTTTATGATTTGTGTGCTTTTTTTAAATTGTGTGTGGGTTTAATATGTAAGTAGCCAAAAAAGAAGTACATGTATGATGTATGATTATGAAGCTCTTTTTTACTTTTTTTACAAAGTAGTTAACCAATGGCATAAGTGATAGGTAGGATATACATATACTAAAGTCTACATTCTTTGGGCAGCGGCAGCACTAATATAATATTAAACATTAACTCATTAGAATACTAAGTTGTACCTGCTTAGGTTTTGTCTTAGTACTTCCTGGTATTATTGCTTGTATCAATTGTGTAATTGTATGAACGGCTCTGGCATGTTTGAGTTTCTTTGAAGGTGCTCCTGCTGCTGCCAACTTCTGCCTGGAAGGTTGTTGAAACGCTCACGCTTAACAAGACTCTAAATCACGACTTTTTCAGATTGTTGTATTAATTATGAATTGCATTCTGATTTGTGACCTTGCAGATATCATATGGTCTTGGGATCTACACTGGGTTATATGTGTGTCAGAATTATGAAAACGTAAGTGGATCATGTTCGTATCATAATTCATAATATCGATATCTACTGGTTTTTCCATCATTCTGATTCTGCATAATTTTTCAGGTCCCGAAAATGGACAATCCCTATACCCTCCTAGATAAATTCAAGGCGTTTTTAGAGGAGCAACAAAAGAAGAGCAAATAGTACCAAAATTATTAGTTGAACTGCCTATAGCTGTTGATGGCTGGCATAGCCTAGATTTGATTTGTGACATTATATGCTCACAAATAATGATTATTACTAAGTATTAAAATAATATGCTCCTGTCCTACTATGTGATAGCGAATTATATTGTGTGGTAAATTGATCTTAGACTCAATCTGCAAGTATGCATATTGTGGACTTGCCTGTATGCATGCTCGTTAAGATTTCACGAAATATAGTCATATTATACGTTAACCAACCACGCTTGAATTTACATAATTTGAAGCTGAAATATAATTCTAAGATCAGTCACCAGTTACGGTCCTATCAATAAAACCGTAATCCAAGGGAGCTACCATTGGAAAAGGATATGAATTTTATTCTTAGCAATATATCTCAAAATACTTACTAATAGCTAATACTTAACCACATTCAGAAAGTGCTTTTTTTGCATCGGGTTAGAGAAGTGAGTCGAGTTGAATTCTGGTACAAGGATGATACGGAAGTAGACGTGGATGTTTACCATTCTGTCACCTTGTAGTGGTCATCGTCCACGGTTGAGTAGATGTGGCCTTCCCCGCTCAGGAACTCGATAATGGTTCTGGAAGACAAAGTAGTTAAATAGATTAGTAATAGCATACTGCAACATAGACTGGTTAAAATGCATGCGGAAAACTAGCGGAATAAACTACGAAGTATGTGCAGAGTTGTTGCGTGGGATTTAGTAGAATTTAGTTTTACGTGTTTAGCTTAGTTGGATTTAATGGTATTTAGTTGGATTTAATGGTACTTAGTTGGATTTAACGGTACTTATTTATTAAGTTGGATTTTATGGTATTTAATAGTTGGATTTATGGTGGTATTTAGTGGGAATTAATGGTATTTAGTTGGATTTAATGGGATACCAGTGTGATGCGATTTAGGTCAAGAGAGATAAACAACTTTCAAAAATCGAAGCCGAATTAAATCCTACCCGCTACGAGCTGCGTTATGAGTTTATCGACAAAATGTTAAAATCCCTTTTAGGCCCAAACCCCATTCAAACCCATTAAATTCCACCGAGATGTGACTTCATCCAGAAAGTAAGATTTAAGACAACTCCGGTACGTAATATACTAGTTCACTTACGTAATCTCCTTTGGATTCATATTGAAGAATGTCTGAATATCGTCTTTATTAATCCCATCCTCTGCGTCACATTTCTGCAGAAAAGAAAATAGGCAAAACGTTGGATGGCTCCATAACCAGTATTACTGTATATGAGTATGAGTAAGTTATGTTTGTACTGCTAAACTGCAGCCTAGCACCTATGATAGTTATAGTTATGTACCTTAATATAATTGAGAACCTTGTTCTGGTTCACAGTAAGCCCGTTGTTAACCCCTGCGGCGCCGGCGGTGACGGCCGCAGCGGATCCAACATTCGCGAAATTACCAACCATTGAAGTGCCGAACGTGTTGTTCATTCCAGCGGTGATTCCAACCCCAGTCTTCTTAGCCTTTTCGTACACAAGAGAAAATACGCTCAAGGTTCACATTATTGGGACACAAGACCCACGAAAATTCGAGCATATGAATAAAGGAGCCCACCTCTTGTTCTTTGTACTTTCTCAATTTGATTGGGACTTGGAGGACTTCCAGTTTATGACACGTGATCTCATTCATGTCAATAACGGGGAACACCTTGTAGATGATAATATACTTAACTCCTTTTTGAGAACGAAGCCCACCAACTATGCGGCCGTAGGTACCCTCAACTAGAATGATCGGAGCATCCGACCCTGCGTCCTAAATAATCAATTACAAAAGGTTGGTTCCTAACAAAGAAAAGTAGGAACTAGGACAATTAATGTTCATTTTATCAATACACCATCAGTTCCGACGTAATTAATGGCTTCGATGGTGGCTGTATGGTCGTCCATGATGAACGAGACCTTTGTTGTAGAGGTCTCAACCGCTCGCACGATCCCAACAATGGTAACCTACAAATACACGACCCAATATTCAATATTAAACTGTGAGTGTTCGAGCATCGACAATCGACGTTCGAGCAAAAGTACTGCTTTACCACATGAGCCTCGACGTCTTCAATTTTAAAACTGTCCTCCGTGCAGTCAACGAGCTGCTTAATAGTGACAGGAACTATGTTTTGACCCTTTCGAACTGGTTGCTATAAAGGAGTATAAAACTTCCGATTACTTATTTACATTTAATTTGTATTGGCACCTGTCAAATATAGTGACATCGCGGTAACATACCCTTCCCTTATCTCCGGCCTGTCCTCCAGGAGAGGAAGACACAAAACCACCATCACCTGTTTCAACAAAAAGTAGAACATACATACCTACCTAGAAAGTAAAGGTCACAAAGTACAAAGTACTACTCTAGCCACAGAGGAATTAGCTCAAATCTCGTGACCATGATACATGAAAACGTCTTGAAATTAATACCATTGATAGGATTACTATTTTACTATGTAAATGTAAATTGAATTTGGTGATCAGCGGAGACAGTGTAAGTCAGTTTTCAGTTTCAGTAATACGACGAACGACGACGACACGATTTATCGATTTATACTACGTACCTTGACCACCCCACATTATTGACGAGTTGAGAAAAGGGTCACGTCCCCAAGGTTCACAATTCAATCAACAATTAACTCCTGCCACTTCTGACTTCAAAACTACTATAAACAACCCAAACGCAAGAGCAAGAAAGACGGCAGATGACAATGAAATCGGTTACACTAAAATCTACCACTTGCGGAATCCACACCCCAATTCCAAAAATACAGCGTTATTGTTATGCTGTCCGGTACCGACAAACCGGCAAAGTTAAATGCCTTTTATTTCTCGCCCCTACTTTAGAAACAAAGAAAATAATACTTTTGAGGTTAGAATTTACAATTTTTAATGCCAATGGCAATTATTGAGTAAGATATTTGTAAATAGTAGGATGGAATATTTTAGTCTGAGCAAATAAAAAAGAGACGAACTGCCGCTCGACGTCAAACTTCCCGCTTAATTCTATCCAAGAACACAAGAAGAAGAAAAGCAGCTTAACTTGAGCTTATATTCTATTGTGAGACATGGTGGAGTTAATTTGACAATCGGGCCCATATGAAGGACTTCGAAGAAATCTAAATTAAAACCTGAGGAATAAGGGTTGGTTGGTTGTTGATTGGTACGAAAATATTTCATTTTGATTATTACACAATTTCTACGCATCGCATTGTAAAATAAATTCCACCATATTGGAAAGAGTATAAATAAAAACAAAAGTCTATCCTTTTAGCATGCATATGGAAATTGGAAGAATAAAATAACGAACTTTTTTCAATATTATTATATTGTGATCGTGAATGGATTCAATTTCACTTCTCATAGTGCCAGTCCAATTTCCCAATTCCCAAACAATGTACGATCTACAACAAATCTAAATGTAGCTACGAATATAAAATATTTAATAGTTATATGTATAGTTACCCCTTTAAAATCACCAATATTTTCGCCTGTGGCGCAAACCAACTTTAATAGTTATCAGAAGTCTAAATTTCTGAATTCTGAACTAAAAACGTCGAAAATCAACTTTTTTGGAGTCGAACGCGTGAAAAAGTTAAAAGTTCTCGCCTTCTGCGCAAATCAGCATTAAGAATTATCACATTTCCTTATTCTCACATTTAATGTCGAGAAGAGTTGAGAGGTCTAACTTCGGGAAATGTCTCCCCCAAAATTTGTTGCTAATATCCCTGCTAATATCTAGTTCATTTGAGTATACATTACAATGCATTCTTATTTCTTATGTGTACGGAGTTCAACTTTTTAATTTTGTAGAATTGACATAGTAATCCTTAAACCCTTTTAGCGCATCTTGACGACAGGAATAAGTTCATGACTGGTTTCTAAATGAAAAGCATACAAAACGGTATGATGATTAGAATAAATTATTGAATACTATATTGTATAATTATAATTGTTGCTCGCCTTGTGGAATTCATTTTTTTAGCCTGTTCTGACGAGTTCCATTTATGTAATTAATTGTAAACCAGAGAGGGGAAAAAATGACGAGTCAAGTCACAAAATTATCCATATTATTCAAGTGGTCTATATGGTAATACGTTATTCCTACAGGACATAAGACTGTTAAAACGACAGACAGTGGACATGCATCAGCTCGAGTAAACTTTTTGTACGATAGCCTAAACGTAACCGAACGTACAACGTAACGTCGGCCTTGAGCCTGAACTTGAAGTGTTAACAATGTCATTCCCTGGTCCAATGCAATGGGCGTTTTGTGGGCTATACGGCAGCTATGCCAACGCTGCCACATGTCTCATGTCTCATCCTCTCCGTCTACCAATATAAATAGGTCGGCCGATACTCCCCTTCATCATCATAAGCTCTTGGGTTCTTTGAGCTGGAACATTGGAACAGACAAATCATCAGGCAAAATGTCTCCCAAAGTCGCAATCGTCACCGGGTCCAACAAGGGGATCGGGCTCGCTGTGGTCAAGTCTCTCTGTAAGCAGTTTGACGGGGACGTCTACTTAACGGCCCGGAATGAGGCTCTGGGAAAGAAGGCCGTCGAGGAGCTCGAAAAGGTAGAAATAGAAACTGTCGAAAATGTCAAAATTCTGCTTAGAATGCACGAAAGAGAGAAGTGCTCTTATTAGTACACTAGAGTATTTGCTTATATTGTATTTAAATACAATATGTACAGTAGGTTTCAAATTATGGTCATGTCCTGCTCTCGATTAAAATAACCCACAAATTACAAATGACACTATTTTGAAATAGTTTTGACACAATACTTAAAAAAAGTAATCAAACAGGTTTTATTTCTCAGTTCATCCGAATTTCTTTAGATTTGGATATTTGATATTATAAAATATACAATACTACCAAGAATTAATATCCAAAGCACCGCACTAACATGCACTGTGCAATTACCTAAAAATTATGGTCACAATTTGGCATTGTCTTATTATATCTACAACTGGAAAAATATATTCGACATTCAAGGCCTTCCATGACTTTTCCACAGCTCTGTCTCTATCCCAAGTTCCACCAGCTGGATATTGACAATGAAGCCAGCATTGTCACTTTCAAAGAGTATCTTCTGGACACATACGAGGACGGAATTGATATTTTGATCAACAACGCTGGGATGGCCTACACAAATGATTCCACTGAACCCTTTGGCGTTCAGGCCGAAGAGACCATTAGAGTCAATTACTTTGGGACCCTCAACGTCTGTGAGGAGCTGTTCCCTCTGTTGAAGGACCATGGGCGTGTGGTCAATGTTTCAAGTTGCGTAGGTAAGGGCGGCGGGTCATACATATATCATATACAATAATACAAGGGAAACAAAGGTCAATCCTACCTTATGTCCAAGTGTGTATCAAAATTAAAATGACTCTATTTCCTCCTCAGGCTTCTTGCCCAAAATCAACGGTCAGGAACCCCAGGCCACTGAAATCCGAAAACAGTTGGCTGACCCAAATCTCACTCACAAAGAGCTCTCTCATCTCATTCGTTCCTTTGTAACGTGAGTATTTGCAATATGAAATACGAATAACCTCTGAATGTTACATTTTTGCTAATCCAGACATTGCCTAACAAAATTCTAATTTAATCCTATTTTAATTCTTCCAGATTGGCCGGAGCCGGTAAGCACAAGGAGAACGGATGGCCGAACACGGCCTACGGAGTTTCCAAAGTTGCCGTCTCAGCCATGTCTCGGATCCAACAGCGAGAGCTGGATGAGAAATACCCGGAGAAGGACCTTGTGGTCAACCACGTGCACCCCGGCTGGGTTGACACTGACATGACGAGTCACAAAGGGCCGCTCACGGTTGAGGCCGGCTCAGACGCCATTGTATGGCTTTCCCTCCTCCCGCCAAAGGTGGACAAGCCCAGAGGGGACTATATCTGGCACGACAGGAAAATCGTGGACTGGGTCAATGGACCCCTTCCATCTGACTACTGAAGAACTCCAATACAATTCGATCCTAATCATAACTACTTTTACCTACTACGCCTTGTAAATCACATTCCAGTAAGATCATGATTCCTCCAAACGCGAAATATTGACTTATGAAGAATACAAAATTGATCACCATATTTTTGATCTCTTTGACTTGACTTCATGGTTTCGTCGTATTTTACCATCCTTACTCTTGACACAGAAGTTACACGAGTACTTGCAGGTATATCAACGCGATATTTGTAGTACCTACCGCTATGAGGACATAATAACAGTTACGGTCAACTTTGACTCCGATATAGCTCTGGAACCGAAATTTTGTGCGGCCTACCCTGGCTAATGTAGGCCCTCCGGGAGGAATTTATAGGTTACATTTAGCCGTCGGGGGTCAAATAATTTTTCGATAAAAATGCGTACGCATTACCTATGTAGAACCTATGTAGGTATGTATGGGGATGGGGAGCTAAAGACCTAATATCCGAACTTTGCATAATAAATAATAATGCCTGGTCTGGGGAAGACATATATTTATTATGACTATGAGTCTGAGCTTGAAGAGAAATCCATCCTATAATAATATGTATGTATAAGTTTTGTGAGCTATACAGATTATGGCTAATATAAACAACGTCGGTTCCATCTGTTCTCCCATGAATAGGCCGCCGGTTGGGTCGGTATTCTGTTGCTCATTGATAATACGTTGCTTTAGGTCTATAGTCTATAGAGCGGAAACATTTTAAGCAAACAAGTCACCAGGCAAAATGTCCCCCAATGTAGCAGTCGTCACAGGGGCAAACAAGGGAATTGGGCTAGCTGTAGTAACGTCTCTCTGTAAACAGTTTGTCGGGGACGTCTACTTAACGGCCCGCAATGAGTCTCTGGGGAAGAAGGCTGTCGAGGAACTCGAAAAGGTATAAATAGAGTCTCTGGAAAATGTCAACATTGTTCTAGGATCCGAATACTGTAATACGAATAGAAAGTGACGCGGGTGAAAGACTTAAAACAATAGTCCTTTAACTTAGTTACAATATTATTTTTAAACCACATATTTCTTTGAATAAAGTAAAAGTAAAACAGAGCATTTTTATGATACAAACCCGGGAGGGAGCTATGTACGACATTGAGCCCGGTATTGAAGTCTCTTGGATTTGTCATAGCTTGACCTTCACCCTAAGTTCCACCAACTGGATATTGACAATGCGGCGAGCATTGTCACTTTCAAAGAGTACCTTTTGGACACGTACAAGGACGGGATTGATGTTTTGGTGAACAATGCTGCGATTGCTTTCAAAAACGCTGCCCCGGAACCCTTTGGGGTTCAAGCCGAAGAGACAGTTCGGGTCAACTACTTCGGAACCCTCAATGTCTGTGAGGAGATGTTCCCTCTCTTGAAGGACCATGGGCGCGTGGTCAATGTGTCAAGTGACGCAGGTAAGGGCGGGTCAGATACCGGAAACTTAACTTAAACTAATGAAGCGTTCCTGTATTTCAAGTATATAGACTAAATTGCCTCATCAGGATTCTTACAGGAAATCAACGGGCAGGAACCCCAGGCCACAGAACTCCGTAACAAGCTTGCTGACCCCCAACTGACGCACAAGGATCTCTCTCATCTCATTCGTTCCTTTGTAACGTGAGTATTAGGATATGAACAACATTCTAATTTAAACCTTAGAATGGTTAAGCATAAGCATTGCGTTATTCCTTCAGATTGGCCGGAACCGGTAAACACCATGAGAATGGATGGCCAAGGACGGCCTACGGCGTTTCCAAAGTCGCCGTCTCAGCCATGTCTCGGATCCAGCAGAGAGAGTTTGATCAAAAGTACCCTGAGAAGGGCCTTGTGGTCAACCACGTTCATCCCGGCTACGTCGTCACAGACATGTCGGGTCACAAAGGGTTCCTCACGGTCGAGGAAGGCTCTGAGGCCATTGTATGGGCGGCCCTCCTTCCGCCAAAGGTGGACAAGCCGAAAGGGGCCTATATCTGGCACGACAGGCAAATCGTGGACTGGGTCAATGGTCCAATACCATCCGATTGCTGAAGTATTGCTAAACAATTTCATCCGAACTTGAAATAAGTATTTTCATTACGCCAATATCACCAAATTCCAATAAGATCAATGATACTGCCTAAAGGAGTCATGTTTCATGATACATGTTTATATGAAAGATACAACGCTCAAAAATAGACCTAGACTGGAATCCCAATACAATAATAAATTCGGACTTTTCCGTGAAGTTTTTCTGCAAAAGCGACTCGTCTCACTATTTGCATGGCACAATCTACATACATATCTGTCTATTCTATGCAATTGCAAAGGCCTTGAGTCTGATCTTGAAGTGTTGACAAAGTCAAATGCATTCTGTGGCCCGATAGGAGTTTTTTTTAGGTTTGTAAGCTATGTATAACGTAGTATGTAGTATATGGCTACTGGGATTCCTTGTCTCGTGTTCTTCCATTAATAACCGGGCGGCATACTCATACTCATACTCGTCACGAGTTTTGTTTAACTTTTTTCCGACTGATGACAAACTGAAACATTTTAAATCGGACACGAACACCTGGGAGGGAATATGTCTCCGAAAGTGGCAATCGTCACTGGGTCGAACAAGGGGATCGGATTAGCCGTGGTCAAGTCTCTCTGTAAGCAGTTTGCCGGGAATGTCTACTTAACGGCCCGGAATGAGGCTCTCGGAAAAAAGGCCGTCGAGGAGCTCGAAAAGGTATAAAGTGAACAGTTGAAATTTTTTTTTAAAACATTCTACTCGAGATGAGTTATTAAATACAATACAAAATTATCTGGATATTGGAAACGTTTACATACGGTGACACTGGCGCGTATTTTGACGCTTTCTGGATTTGTCACAGCTTGACCTTCATCCCAAGTTTCATCAGCTGGACATAGACAATGAGGCGAGCATTGTCACTTTCAAAGAGTACCTTCTGGACACGTACAAGGACGGGATTGATGTTTTGGTGAACAATGCTGCGATTGCTTTCAAAAACGCTGCCCCGGAACCCTTTGGGGTTCAAGCCGAAGAGACAGTTCGGGTCAACTACTTCGGTACCCTCAACGTCTGCGAGCAGCTGTTCCCGCTGTTGAAGGACCATGGGCGTGTGGTCAATGTCTCAAGTTCAGCAGGTAAAGGCGGGTCAGATGCAGCAGAAGCGGCAAAGGCACCACTACATGCACATTTTAACCTACCTACTGTATTTCGTCATTAAGGATTCTTACTGAAAATCAACGGGCAGGAACCCCAGGCCACAGAACTCCGAAACCAACTTGCTGACCCCCAACTGACGCACAAAGAGCTCTCTCATCTCATTCGTTCTTTTGTAACGTGAGTATTTGCAATATGAAATTTGAATAACCTCTGAATGTTACAGTTTTGCTAACCCAGACAATGCCTTTATTCCTTCAGATTGGCCGGAGCTGGTAAACACCGAGAGAACGGATGGCCAAGCACTGCCTACGGCGTTTCCAAAGTCGCCGTCTCGGCCATGTCTCGGATCCAACAGCGCGAGTTTGACGAGAAGTTCGCGGAAAAGGGCCTTGTGGTCAACCACGTGCATCCCGGCTACGTTGTGACTGACATGACGAGTCGGACAGGGTTCCTCACGGTTGAGGAAGGCTCTGAGGCCATTCTATGGGCCGCTCTCCTCCCGCCGAACGTTGACAAGCCGAGAGGGGCCTATATCTGGCACGACAGGCAAATAGTGGACTGGGTCAACGGACCAATCCCGGCAGCCTACTGAAAAACTCTTGTACAATTTGATCCCGATTCTGAAATAAGTCATTTTCCAATAGTAAATTAAGTTGTAATCCGATTTGACGGCGCCATATTGACTTCTTTTTCCGATGCAAATCATGCAGACCATAATGTGACAAGTTACATAAAAGTTGTCCATAAATAAATTCTTTAGCACACAACAACATGATTCGGTTCCTGATAACGCCATCCAATAATATCGCTATCAAGATAATGGAGTTCACTCGCAGGTTGACAGCACAATGGAGCCATTGAGTGGGCTTCATATTATCAACCATTACATAACAAATTTCGTAACTAATATTGATCATTCTGCCAAAAATCGGTATGTACATAAATACATGCTTCCAGTGCAGTAGGCGAAAATTTCGCAACTCACTCAACCTACAAAAGCTGATGGCCTGTTCCTCACATGACAACAACGCGTTAGCGTTAAGCTATGGATCCTGAAGTGCCGAAGCCGAACAATTGAATTTTTGGATTTTGAAGACTACGGATTCTAAAATGAATCAATGATTATCCCGATAAAACCTTATCACGGCACTATAATAAGCGGGCAGTAGGCGTGCCCAGCCATAGTCTTCTCCGAAAAGGCTACGTACAACATGTCCCGGAAATTAGCTTTGGCTTTGGCTTTGTGCCTTATAGGCTTCTTCGTGATCCCCACTGGTAAGATGACCTGAGGTGTTTCTTGAAAAAAATAGTTTAAAAAAAGCTGCCACATTTTCTATCATTTTTACATCATAGCCGAGCCCCAGCACACATGTGAGGATGATGACCAGCCGGATGAGGACCGGGTGGACTGCGGAGACCATGACACAACCATAGACATATGCTTTGCCAAGAACTGCACTTGGTGTCCAGCGGAGCCCGACACGCCGGTTCCCTGGTGTTACGTGTCAAAGGTCGGGGTCGGCTACTTCATGGTTGGAGAACCGATTCTGTCCCCTGACGAAGTTAGAGTGGAGCTGGTCAAAGCCGGCCGCCAGAAACGTTGGGACGGAGAGGCCGAGGCCTTAACTCTTATTGCATCCTTTGAGTCCAATGAGCGGCTCCGAGTTCGGGTATGTCCAATATTATAAATACGGAAACTTTCGAAACGAAAAATCCTCGAAATTGATTTTTTTTTTAAATTGTAACACTTTGTTGTTTGTTATTAAATTAAAAGATTACGAGCGGTGCCCCACGATGGGAAGTCCCGATTGAGATCCAGCCGGCAACCGGCGGAAATGCTGACCCTTTGTATGATATCCAGTTTACGAACGAGCCAGTCTTCTCCTTTAAAGTCATTCGGAGGTCAAATGCGGCGGTTCTGTTCGACACGGCCGTCGGAGGCCGAAACTTCATATTTGCAGAGCAGTATTTGAGCTTGACCTGGAGCCTGCCTAGTGAGAATGTGTACGGGATTGGGGAGAATGAACAAACGTCGTTTCGACACAACTTCGATGCAAACAAGAAATACCCGTTATGGGGTCGAGATCATACGCCTGAAGTAAGTATTCGAAGCGCATTACACGGAATATGGCGGCTTTTAGTAACATGGTTTTATTAGAACACTATGAACATTTACGGAGTACAACCCTACTACACGGTTCTGGAGACGGACGGGAATGCGCATTCCGTTGCTTTAATGAACAGTAATGCTCAAGGTAAGCTAGGAACCGGCAAAGGCCTTGCGAATTGTACCCCATACGCAAGAATTTTCAACGTTTGTATGAAATTACAGAGTTTCAAATGAAGCCCGGCGGCGTCGTTAGCTACATTACGATCGGTGGGCTCTTTGACTTTTACTTCTTCCTTGGGCCAACCCCTGAAAACGTGGTTCAGCAGTACACTTCGGTACGCAACAAAGATGCAGCACATTGAAACTTGTGATTCGTACACAATAATATTTTGCTTCATACACAATTGTTATAATTTTTTAAATTAAATCTCAGGCTGTTGGAAGAGCACAAATGCCGCCATATTGGGCCCTCGGGTTCCAGCTATGTCGATATGGCTACAATAACCTTGCAACCATGCAGGAAGCTGTTGACCGGACGGAGCAGTATGATATCCCTCATGTACGCCTTTGGCTTTTGCTTTCGATATAAACTGGTAATATGCTTTATTCCATCGAAGCTAACCGCATTTTGTATTTCAGGACGTTCAATATGGGGACATCGATATTATGGAGAGAGAGCTCGACTTTACATATGCTAAGGATCGGTTCGCTGGTCTCCCCGAGTACGTCCGTGAGCTAAAAGCTAAAGGAATTAAGTTCGTGACGATTTTGGTGAGTAAAGATCCGCTAAGAGGTACTTTAGACAATCGAACAAGTGGACAGTCTAGGTATTTCCTTTCATTAGGATCCTTGTATTAGCATTGGAGAGCCTGCTGGAACCTACCGAGCCTATGACCTCGGAGAGGAAATGAACGTTTGGGTAAAGCGAGCAGATGGCTCAAATGCTGTAGGCAGAGTCTGGCCCGATGACCCGGTCTATTTCCCTGACTACTCTAACCCGGCCACAAGGTAATACTTCAAGCTACACAAAATTCTGTATAACCCTTTGAAAGTACGTACGTACAATGTCCAATTTCTGTTGCAGAGAATGGTGGATTACGCTTATCAAGGAGTTCCATGACCTTCTGGAGTACGATGGGCTCTGGATCGTAAGTTCTGCTTATCGATAGCTTGAGCTCATAACATTGAGTTCCTATTCAACTTTGATTCTGATTAGGATATGAACGAGCCAGCCAACTTCGTTGATGGAGACGTAAATGGATGCCAATCGAATGCTTTGAACAGTCCTCCTTATGTCCCACGTAAGCACACTACACTGAATTGAAACTTGTTAAATCGGATATGTACGGTAGAATGTAGACCAATGGCAAAGTGTCAATTTTTGCGTGATTCTTTAGCAATTATTGGTGGATCTCTTTGGGCATTCACGCTCTGTGCGGATACTGACCAGTATGCCGGAAAGCACTACGACACGCATTCCCTATACGGATGGTTCCAATCAGAACCAACTCTAGCGTAAGTCTGCAAATACTATATAGAGCTGTTCGAGAATACCTCGTCACGGTTTATGCAAAACTTTTGAAATTCTTTAGTGGGACCCGGGCAGGAACTGGGAAGCGGTCCCTCGTCCTATCCCGATCAACATTCTTGGGAAGCGGTCGTTGGGCAGCACATTGGTTGGGAGAGTGAGTGATTCATTGCATTTTGCAATTTGTAAACATTAATGTATTCGTATGCAACTGCGTATTTAATACTGTGCATTCATTGACTCAGCTTACGCTTTTTTCAGTAACTTCTCCCTCTGGTCCAACCTGCACTTCTCCATTATCGGAATGCTCCAGTTCAACCACTTCGGCATCCCGCTCTGCGGTTCCGACATTTGCGGTTTCAACGGGAACACCAACCCTGAAATGTGTCAGAGATGGCAGGAGCTCGGGGCCTTCTATCCATTTAGTCGCAACCACAACGCCATTGGCAATGTGGTACAGGATCCGGGATCCTTCGGGGAAGCTGTTGCAGCTTCTTCTCGGGAAGCTCTTCTTATCCGCTACACGCTTCTTCCATATCTCTACACGTTGTTCTATCACCACAACACGCGCGGGGACACCGTGGTCCGTGCCCTCTGGCACGAGTTCCCTCAGGACCAGACTGCAGCAGGAATCGATCGGCAGTTCCTCTGGGGTTCCGGTAAGGTCATTTTCCGGGCTGAAAACATGCTTCCCACATGTTCCAACATATTATCAATATTGACAACATCTGTTCAGTATATTATCATCATTTACAACATGTTTCCAACATATTATCAACATTTCCAACATGTTTCCAACATAATAACAGCATTTCCAACATGTTTCCAACATCTTATCAACATTTAAAATATGTTCCCAACACATTATCAACATTTCCAACATGTTTCCAACATATTTCTAACGTTTCCAACATATTTCCAACATTTCAAACATGTTATCAATATTTCCAACATGCTTCCAACATATTGTCAACATTTCCAACATGTTTCCAGCCCTTTCAGCACTAAAACTAGCATATTTCAACTCCTCTAACAGGATTCCTAGTTTCCCCGGTCATCAACGAGGGCTCAACTTCCGTCGAGGCCTACTTCCCGGACTCCAAGTTCTATAGCTACTACGATGGGAGCGTTGTAGCGACGCGCGGCGGAGTCGAGACTTTGGCTGCCCCATTGGACTTCATTCCCTTGCACATTCATGGCGGGAATATCCTGCCGACCCAGGAACCGGCCCGAAACACTGAAGCTGCGCGGCAAAATCCACTTGGCCTCATTGTTGCACTTAACGTAAGTATTTTGCTCCTTCGGTAGATGTTCATCCCTGTAGTCCATAACTTACGTTATCTTGGTTCAGGATGCTGGAACCGCTGCAGGTAGCCTGTATTACGATGACGGGGACTTGATCGGTAAGTTGGAATACGAGTTCAAATCCATTTACCGTTCAAATTCTTACCTTCGAATACATTTTCTACCGTTTACAGAGCCAGTCGAAAACGAGGCCTACTTCTATGCCACCTTCACTGCGGCGAGCGGAACCATCACTGGAACCGTTGAGAAGGACGGCTACTCCGGAATGAGCTCCCTGGTTCTGAACACGGTACGGCTCCTTGGAGCATCCGGCGTGGACGCGGTGACTGTCAACGGTGCAGCTCACACTGACTTCGAAGTCCTGGGCAGCGGAGAAGTCGTGATACGGAACATGGGAATCCCGGCCAATACGGCCTTTGTAATTACGTACTAAACTTCTTAGCAGAGGTGTTTCTGAAATATTCTCATAAGTCATGGTAATTAATAATAAAGAAATGGTTATGCTACTGTATTTATTAGTGTCTTGCGTTTGCAAGGGATTGTGATTTATACAATAGTAACTCAAGTCAGTTCACAACGAAGAACGCCTGGATACGTTAGCGGAAGATTCTAAAAAATCTGCCGCAAACATTGTGACAGGGCCACACTGTTAACGGCAACACAACTTGATTCCTAATTCCACCGCAAAAGAATACCGCTAAAAATCGATACCAAGATACGGAGATCACTCCAAGACAAGCTTGACAGCACAATGGGGTCCTAGAGAGGACTTTATAATAACAATTACACAACGAAGTTCATAAACAATATTGATCACTGTTAATTCATGCCTCCTGGAATGTCTACTGTAGCCCCTATAGTGTCGCGATTCCTGTAATCTGAGCCTGCTCCTCACGTAACATCAATGCGTTAACAGGAGCTACATATGTATCGTCAAGTGCCGAACAATTGAGTTCTTGGGTAGGATTTAGATGGCT
The DNA here is from genome assembly GCA_034696285.1 of Hypogastrura burkilli. Classification (NCBI taxonomy): domain Eukaryota; kingdom Metazoa; phylum Arthropoda; class Collembola; order Poduromorpha; family Hypogastruridae; genus Hypogastrura; species Hypogastrura burkilli. Next base: position 31,420 of record JAQFZY010000116.1, on the reverse strand, counting down.
AAGTTATAAAATACGGATCAAGTAATCAAGTTAAGGTATTCCAATCCCGATAAAGCCTTATCAGGTTCTATATAAGCGGGTCGGTAGGCGTAGCTAGCGACAGTGCTTTACAGAAAGCCAACGCGGAACATGTCAAAGAGAGTATTCGCCTTGTCATTGGCACTGTGCCTTATAGGCTCGGTCCTGATCCCCGCAGGTAGGCTCAGGCTCACTAGAGTTCTTTCTCGAACGGTCACTAAAGCCACTATAGGTATATTTCTGCACTTTATATTCACACATTCTACTGCTATATATTTCTCAAAGCTCTGACCCAGCACACGTGTGAGGACGATGATCAGCCGGACGATGAGCGGGTCGACTGCGGAGACACTGACACAACTATCGACATCTGCTTCGCGAGGAACTGCACATGGTGCCCGTCGGAGCCCGGGACCCCGGTTCCCTGGTGCTACGTGTCAAAGGCCGGGGTCGGCTACATCATGGTTGGGGAGCCCATCCTGTCCCCAGACGAAGTTAGAGTCGAGTTGGTCAAGGCCAGCCGCCAAAAGCGCTGGGACGGAGAGGCCGAGGCCTTAACTCTTATTGCATCATTTGAGTCCAATGAGCGACTCCGAGTTCGGGTATGTCCAAGCTTACAAATAAGTACTTCGGAATTGGGAACTTGCAATGATTTGTTAATTCAAAGATTACGAGCGGTAGTCCACGGTGGGAAGTCCCGATCCAAATCCAGCCGGCAACCGGTGGAAATGCGGACCCCATGTACGACATTCAGTTCACGAACGAGCCGGTCTTCTCCTTTAAAGTCCTTCGGAGGTCAAGCGGGGCGGTTCTGTTCGACACGGCTATTGGTGGCCAGAACTTCATTTTTGCCGAGCAATACTTAAGCCTGACTTGGAGCCTACCCAGCGAGAACGTTTATGGGATTGGAGAGAACGAGCAGACTTCATTCCGACACAATTTCAATGAGAACAAGAAATATCCATTGTGGGCTCGGGATCATGTACCGGAAGTAAGTAGTCGCAATAAATAGCATCTTTATAGGCCGAATTTAATTAATTAACCGGTTCATGATAGAACACCGTGAACATTTACGGAGTACAGCCGTACTACACCGTTCTGGAATCAGACGGAAATGCTCATTCCGTTGCTGTGATGAACAGTAATGCTCAAGGTAAGAAACTTGTAAACTGTTCCCCAGGCGCAAAGTTCGAACTTTTCGTATTTCAATTTCAGAGTTTCAAATGAAGCCCGGCGGTGTGGTTAGCTACATTACGATCGGAGGAGTCTTTGACTTTCACTTCTTCCTTGGGCCAACCCCGGAAAATGTGGTTCAGCAGTACACTTCGGTACGCTACAAAGAGGCAGCATATTGAACCTTGTGATTCGTACACAATAATATTTAGCTTCAAACACCGCTGTTAATTTTTTATTATTAAATCTCAGGCTGTTGGCAGAGCACAAATGCCGCCCTACTGGGGCCTTGGATTCCAATTATGTCGATATGGCTATGATTACCTTGCAACCATGCAGGAAGCTGTTGACCGGACTGAGCAGTATGATATCCCTCATGTAAGCTTCGGAGACGGGCTGGGAAATATACTTGATGCCTTTGAAGCTAACATTATTTTGTTTTTTTCAGGACGTTCAATATGGAGACATTGACATTATGGAGAGAGAGCTCGACTTCACCTACGCAAAAGACCGATTTGCCGGGCTTCCAGAGTACGTTCGTGAGCTGAAGGCTAAAGGAATTAAGTTTGTGACGATTTTGGTGAGTAACGTGCGAGCGTGACGCGTGTATTGGTTCTCTTATCCGTATCTATACGGCAGTAGCTGCATAACATTGACCTTTCCCGTTATCAGGATCCCTGCATTAGTATTGGGGAACCCGCCGGTTCCTACCGACCCTATGACCTTGGGGAAGAAATGAATGTTTGGGTCAAGCGAGCGGATGGGTCCAATGCAGTTGGGAGGGTCTGGCCCGATGACCCTGTATACTTCCCTGACTATTCCAACCCTGCCACAAGGTTGGTTGCAGTGTATAGGCGTATGACTTCATATTTGAGCCAGGCTCCGAAGAGCCTACATTCTAATAATATTGTACTTTCAATTTAGAGAATGGTGGATTACGCTTGTCAAGGAGTTCCATGATCTCCTGGAGTACGATGGTCTCTGGATTGTAAGTTCAATTTACTGTACCTTTCCCTGAGGTTGTAACAGATTTTCTGAGTCTTACTTACAATTGATTAAAATCAGGACATGAACGAGCCAGCTAATTTCGTTGATGGGGACGTGAATGGGTGTTCATCAAATACTTTGAACAATCCTCCTTATGTCCCACGTACGTCCTAATACACATTGGATCTGGTACTGGTCCATGGATCTGGTGAAATATGCAAATTGATTCACAATGTATGATTCTTTAGCAATTTCTGGCGGATCCCTTTGGTCCTTCACGCTCTGTGCGGATACTGTCATGTACGCCGGGAAGCACTACGACACGCATTCCCTCTTCGGATGGTTCCAGTCTGAACCAACGCTGGCGTAAGTCTTAGGCGCTTCAAATAGTACAAGTCGCAAATATTTTCAAAGTTGACTTATTTTTTTAGCGGAGCCCGGGCGGGAACCGGCAAGCGATCCCTCGTCCTCTCCCGTTCCACTTTCTTGGGAAGCGGTCATTGGGCAGCACATTGGTTGGGAGAGTGAGTGATTCACTACATACAATAAATGTCAGTATATTTGTATATTTCGTAACACCCGTACGACTTCTGCAGTAACTTCTCCCGTTGGTCCAACCTGCACTTCTCCATCATCGGAGTTCTCCAGTACAATCAATTCGGAGTCCCCCTGGTTGGGTCCGACATTTGCGGCTTCATCGGGAACACGAATGCCGAGATGTGCCAGAGATGGCAGGAACTTGGAGCCTTCTATCCATTTAGCCGCAACCACAACGCCATTGGCAATGAGGCACAGGATCCGGGCTACTTTGGTGAAGCTGTTGCAGCTTCTTCCCGAGCTGCTCTCCGTATCCGCTACACGCTCCTCCCATATCTCTACACACTGTTCTACCATCACAACACGCGCGGTGACACCGTGGCTCGTGCCCTCTGGCACGAGTTTGCCCAGGATCAGACCGCGGCAGGAATCGATCGGCAGTTCCTTTGGGGTTCTGGTACGCTCATTTCCTGGACCAACTTCCCAGTATTTTACAGCATGTTCTTTGAATTTCAAACATTTTCGAACACTGACACCAGCAGCATTTTCCAACATTTACAACAGGGTTTCTGATTTCTCCCGTCCTGGACGAAGGCTCAACTTCCGTCGAAGCTTACTTCCCCGATTCCAAGTTCTACAGCTACTACGACGGGAGCGTTGTAGCGACGCGTGGTGGGTTTGAGACGCTGGCTGTTCCATTGGACTTCATTCCCCTTCACATTCATGGTGGGAACATCCTTCCAACCCAGGAGCCGGCCCGAAACACTGAAGCCGCGCGGCAAAATCCATTCGGCCTTATTGTTGCCCTGAACGTTAGTAATTTGTGGATTTCAATCTGTTCGATCGCTTCGATGAACATACCTACATACATATATTAAATAACTTACATTATATTTGTGTAGGATGCTGGTACCGCGTCAGGAAGCCTGTACTACGATGACGGAGATTTGATCGGTTAGAGTAAAATTGAAAATATACTTGTACATACGCAATGCTTAAATTCCGATACGTTTCGAATTTCAGAACCAGTCGAAAACGAGGCCTACTTCTATGCCACCTTCACTGCGGCAAGCGGGACCATTACTGGAACCGTCGAGAAGGACGGTTACTCTGGAATGAGCTCCCTCGTTCTGAACACGGTGCGGCTCCTCGGAGCCACCGGCGTGGACGCTGTGACCGTCAACGGTGCGGCTCATACTGACTTCGAAGTCCTGGGCAGCGGAGAAGTCTTGATACGGAACATGGGAATCCCTGCAAACACGGCCTTTGTAATCACGTTCTAAATTTTCAACGTTTTAATTGCTACTGAGCACAAAATATATTCTAATTTCTCATAAAAATTCCTACAACTAAATAAGGTATGGCGTATGGCACTCTTATTATGGGTTGGATTTGCAGCTAGTGTGATTTATGTTGAATCAGCTGAACAACGATAGGCTGTTAAAAGGGGCCCTTCGTCAATTTCAAATAATCGTTAGTTTTAGGCCATCTAATTTCATGGCATTAAGAACAGTTAGCGTTCTCTCTGCATTGGGTGTTTGTTGATAGTGCCATCTCTTCAGAGCAGAAAACACCGGCGGGAGTAACATAAAATACATTAGAGAAATTCCAATGAATTGAGACTGACATTTCCGTTTTCAGTCTCTCAACACTTTAATATTAGTTTTCCGCTAATTTTAAGCTGATATCTTAGTGAAGGTACTTTCTGTTAGTATTCTTACAGTAGTGGTAGGTAGGACACGTTTTAATTTTCATAAACTCCGGGAAAACTGCTGATTATGAATTTTTGTACGGAAGTGATTGGAACTCGAATAAGCGTGTTGAATAGAGTCGAAGCGGACGGTCATGAAGTTGGAAATCTGCTACGCCGTGGACCCGTATCAGCCTTTGGCTCATCTAATCCTGGCTTCATGACTGCTTACTTCATACGACCTCCGGTCACCCTTCGGCTGGAATTTCCACTTCCAATTGACATTAGCCACATTGCCCTCAGTCCCAGGGTGGGACATCAAGTCTCAACTGCCTTTTTCATTCACACTGAAATTGGTAGTTCACAGGTGCAGGTAAGGTGTATTCATCGACTGATTGATGACATTTAGTGATCGTGCTCAGAAGATACAGATATTATAGGCATGACGCAGGAAACAGGTCACCGTGACAGGCGTATTTTGTATTTACATTTGCGTACTACATAGAATTAGTACCTACCTAACTTTGAACTTTGAAGTTTATTTACTTATTCGATTTTAGAGGTCGACGGATCTTGGTACGTCCACTGCGAGTAACGGTACTAAAGCCGTTGAAGGTGTCACAAAGCATGAAATAGGGAAGGAATACATTAACGATTCCCCTATGCCTAACACTGTAGTGTTTCGTAATCCAAGATTCCGCCTTCATCGTAAGTACTGTAATTTATCAAGTCTGCCTCAATTTGAAGTGCATAGGAGCTTCCCAAACTCCTTCCAACTGAAGCATCCGACCTACAACTGCTGTGAAAGGGTTGTCTCTCTTGAGCTAACGATTCAGCGAGTCTCCGGATTTTCTGTTCCGGCAATCGGGTTTTTGGAAATTTGGGGTCAGCCTGGAATCAATGCTACTGAATCTCAGATTGAGAACGTTCTAAAGTTGTCTGCCTTGAAAGCCGGCTTCAAAAGGAGAACCAACGATGAACCTTTACAGGTAAGTACTATTGATAGTTGAAACCCGAATCATTGCGTACTTAGAACTTGTATTTAATGAATTTCCGTCTCCAGGAAAAAGATGAAAGTGAGCCAGCAATAAAGAAATCTCGACGTGAACTTGATCCATCCGAAGTCCAGGCTACTTCAGTGCCCGAGGAGTTTCTGGACCCAATAACTTTTGAAATGATGATCCAGCCAGTCCGACTCCCTTCTGGCGTAGCCATTGATACACAAACCCTGGAAACGTACAATAGGGAAGAGGCAGTTTGGGGTAGGCTCCAGAATGACCCCTTTACCGGAGTCCGATTCTCTGAGTCTCTCCGTCCTGTCCCAGATTCGGCTCTCAAATCCCGGATCGATAGCTTCCTTACAAAACATTCTAATGAGTCAAACTTCAGGACTCTGCCACGTACAGTTGGAAGTGAGCAGAATGACGGGGCAGTAGGTACCTCGAGCAGGTTGTCGAGGTTGTCTCATCTGCGTTCTATTTGTAAAGGCCCGAAAAGCTCTGCTTCTGCACCTGTCCCTACGATACGACAACCAGAAGCAAGCTCTTCCAAAGAATTCATGGAACAAGAAATGGCAAGGATTTTAGGCGGAACAACCTATCAAACCAGGACTGATGAAGTAAATATAAAGGCGTGCATAAAATGTGAGAAAATTGTTACCAGTTCGACTGGGCGTGGGTTGCTGTTTTACACCAGTTCCTGTCATCACCTTGTATATTGTAGAAACTGCCTCCTACTATCTGACAAAATAGCTATAAATGTCTGCCCTACTTGTAGGATAGAATGGCGGGTTAGTGAGTTATCAAGAATATTTACTTGATATTGATACGGCTGGCTAACTTTAAATCTCAATAAACTAAGAAATGTCGTCGATTTTGTAATTCGGACACAATACGTAGATTTACGTAATTTATCATGCTATGCCGATTTTATACCGTAAGCGTTTTTCAAAGGTGACGACAATCTTTACTTCATTCAAAAAGAAAGAGCTCAGCATTAAGGCTCTCACACAGAAGTACTAGCATGGACTAAAGTAAGTAGAAAATTATGTAAACATAAATTACAAATCACAATACAAAATAATCACAAATCAAAACGTTCCTAAGTGGAGCTAATCCACAGTAATTCTCATCTACCTGATAACAACGGTCTTTCCATTAATGAAGGCACCCTCCTTCTTAATAGTGATATGATTATTGTCACGCGGTGCTCCCTCACCATAAGCCCGAAAAGTGTACATAAACTTCCCAAAGTGAACCTTACACCAGTAGTGCCGCTTGTGAAACATGTCCGTAACGGAGAACTTGTAGTCTTCCCCCGGCTTGATAACACTGCTGAACTTGGAGAAGGAGTCTTTGCACTGGACCAGAGCCTCTATTTCCCCCAAATTCTCAATTGTGACCTCATGCATTTGAACAGCCTTGTGTTCCCCGTCAACTACTTTCACCATTTCTTTTCCAGAGATGAACTGGATCCCGTAGTCCACCGGCTTCTTGGGCTCTTCCAGCAGCTTCTTCTTGGAGTCCAGCTCACGCTGTTGCAGGGATTCTCTCTGTAATAGTTACATATACATATTGAATACTTGTAATCAGAATTAAACTTAAATGCATAGACTAGAAAGTGAGTATAAATGTCTAGCTTTCATATACTGTTGGTGGAATTAATTCTAGAGCCCTGTAAAAATCCTTTACCGCTGAGGCCTCGGATTAAAAAAAAACGGTTTTAAGGCTCAACTTATTTCACCAACTATACATATAAATGTGCCTACATGCATGCGGCATGCAACAGCGAGAGTTCTTTAGCGGCAAGCGGAATCGTTGTAAGTTGTCCGTATTATGTGTATATACGTGCGCGCAATAAATACATATTGAACACAACAAAATTAACGTTACCCTATTAAACATTAAATTGTGTGATAATGCGTAAATGAATATCTACACCTGCCAAAATATTAACCCAGCTTATATTTGATGACATAGATTATATGCATAATTTACCCTCTGTCGAATGTGCTCCAGCCCCTTGAGATGCCTTTCATAGGCGACAAGCTCCTGATCCTCCGAAATGAAGGTTCCAGTCATGAATGTAAGGAGAAGGAATACAAAGCCTCCGCAGATGAGAACATACTTCACTGTCCGACTAAACATGTCAATATGGTGATCAGTGACAAACAGTAAGGAGAAGATACGGTCTTTAAAAATTGAAGGATCTGAGGAGAGAGGAGAGAATGACACTCAAATGAAATCGAAAGTCTGAGTTTGTTCTTGTTTCTATTTTCCCTCTACTACTGGGTTCTATTCACATTTAAGTTGCAACTAGATCGTTCCAGTCAGTAATCTAACCACGTGCTACTCAAAGGCATTAGGTTATAAGAAAGTCTAATGTACATAAGGAAAACGTGAGTTCTCAGCTGTTTGAATGGAAGATTTCGTAGCCCAATGTTTATCTGGAACTTATAAAGAGCGTGTTATTACGTCCTAAAACGGTTCTCTGAATGAATAGTCATACATATGTAGTATAAAAGTGGGTGCAGTTTGTAGTTTTTGGGAATTGGTCATTTATACAAAATCTCCTGCCTATGCACAAGTGCTTTATCTGTCCAATCCAAAATCAAAACGGACAGATAGCCGGGGTTCAATGTTCCAGCGATCCAGCGTTTGTCGTTCTGAATGCTTGGAATGAAACGTTTGGTACATCTACAGATCTACACTACATACATTGTTTGGTACATGGATGGTAAGTAAGATGTAAACATGTGGAAATCGTGTTGTAATGTTTTTTTTATAATTTTTTTAAATATTGAGATAATTTTATAAATGATTATATGTAGCAATAATACATTTGTTTCTAGGAGGCACGTAAAACATGAAATTATATATGTACATCAACACCATGAAATAATTTATTACGGAGGTATTTTTCATATCAAAGTCTAGCTATCAAGTCATGTACCATGGTTGGTGTCATGGTCATGGCATGGTGTACCTCCATGTCTATCCGTATCCTTTTTTGTTTTTTAAGATTTTTAGAGAGCATATGCAATTTAAACGCTGCATCCGCATCCCTACGTGACGTGTGCCTCTGTGTACGACGTAATACACAAACAATATATGATTAGTAAGAAATGATGAGTCACACTAAATGGGCGTGATGGTAAAAACTTCTCTGTTCCGACATTGACATTTAGCATTTAGGGGGTTTCAACCCCGCAGCATCAATGACCCAACCCCAGTCGACGCCCATGGTCACAACACTAAATTAGTCAAAGGAAATAATAAAATAGAGATAAACCAGATAAACACATTTTATATTTCATATAACACTATTTATACTACGAGATACTTTACTGTGTTGTATGTATTAATGTAGCAGTGTGCACTGTAGGTAAGTAACATTACATACATACATAGTGTACCTTAAGTTAGTATGAGTGTTTATGACATAAATGACGGTGTTGTGATGTCATCCTATACGTCTACCATTTACTGGTTTACCAGCTTAACCCGGTGCTAGTTGCATGAGACAAGTTTGAAATATGATTCTTATTTGGGCCATTACTTACACGACCAGCTCTGATTCAGATTTTAAAATTTTAATTAAATTAGTACTAATGGCAGATCAGAAAACTCGAAAAAGCTAAGAATTAATCCGGTCGTAAGATTAAAGACTTAATATTTTTTTACTATGGGATTTGGGAATGCCAGATGCGTCGCGATATAACTTTGACCTAATACTGTATTATACACATTTCCATGAAGCAAGACACTGAAGAGTGTTGAAATCTACACTAGCAGACGTAACATATACCTACAAGTGTTACCTATACTTACTATACTTCTTTATTAGGAGTCAGCATCTCATGCGGCAGGTACGGAAATTGAGTCATTAGCCATTACATGGGCGTCTGGCGTCATAATCGCGAAAGGAGTTGACAGTTCAGCAACAATTGCCAGTGTTTGCTAGAGTTCAGAACTAGCAGCTCTTTGAAATTCAAAGAAACTGCATCACTTTCCTTCTATCAAGAGCGGCTAATCAAAAATGGAACCGGAGAGTGACCCAAACCCCCGAGAGACAGCCCCTTTGCTACCCACCGTCATAAGGAGAGGCGTTCCAAGAGTGTCACTTGCTAGAGCTGAATCTGAATCGGAAAAATCACCTGATTCAATACGTTGCAATGTAAGTTCGTGCTGAAGTTTGACCGGAGGAACAGGCAATATCACAGAAACTATTTATCACATGGTTTTAACACTCGTTTAAAGAGAAAGTTAATATTAATATACTTGGTGGCGTAAATGTAACTTGTGCCGATGCTGCCTTACTGCTGTAAACAAAAGATTATCAATCGTGTCCATTGTCCTACTATTGCCAAACATTGATTTTGTTTTCCGATTTTCACTTATTCGGTTCTCCTTTCACTTGATGGATGGTTTTAGAACTTTTATGTAGTTTGGACTCTAACCTACTCAAATGCTGTCTCCACTAGTATTTTGACCCTCGTTTAATCTAAAACTAGACCGACCGATCTCATTCCTCACGGGAGCTGGAAAGTAGTGAAAGCCTGCATGGGATCACAAGTGCTAGTTACGAGAGCATCACCGCCATGCCTGTCTCGGGCCCGGATCGAGCTAAAGTTACCAAAGTTCAACCAGGGAACTTAGGACTCCTATCGTCCAAGTTTGAAGTGAGCTTGCATAAACAAGCAGCATCATAGCATAAATGTATCAACATCTGACCATAATTCACAACTTTTTCCAGAGCTTGGACTATGACGTCTGTGAGAACACGTTGCTCATTGATGAGGAGAGGACCAAGGGATATCAATTTATTTACCGGAAGGATCTGGCGCGATGGCTCATTATGGTTTTCATAGGTGTGATCACGGCACTCATCGCCTGTGCCATTGACATTACAATTGAAGAAGTCTCAAGCGTAAAATATTCCATGCTCAAGAACTTGACGGACCGTTGTGTCGAGGAGGACTGTCTGTCCTATCCCTTCCTCCTTTGGATAGCCTGGAACGTTATCCCGGTCTCTATTGGCGCCATTCTTGTAGCTTATATTGAGGTAATTCACGGAAACCTGTCTAGTAATTTTAATTGGGTTTTCATGACGGTGTGAAATCTATGTAATGAGTACCCACGTATTTTAGCCTGTTGCAGCTGGCAGTGGGATTCCGCAAGTCAAGTGTTACCTTAATGGAGTCAAAATTCCACGAATTGTTAGAATCAAGACTCTCATCATCAAGGCCTTTGGTGTCACTTGTTCAGTCATTGGTGGTCTTGCCGTAGGAAAGGTTTGTTGTATTTTAATTTTTTATGTCAATTACGCTGTCCGTTCTAGTACTTTCTACTTATTGCTGAAATGTTCTATACTTTGTACCTATGGAATCCGAATTTTGACAGGAAGGACCAATGATTCATTCTGGAGCCGTAGTTGCTGCTGGAATTTCTCAAGGAAAAACGACGTCATTTCGAAGAGACTTTAAGATTTTCACATACTTTCGAGAGGATCACGAGAAACGGGATTTCGTTTCAGCAGGTGCTGCTGCTGGGGTAAGATTTCTGCATGAGTATACAAAATTAATTGCGGATTTTAAACATTGCTTGTGGGTAAAATAAATTTATGCGTACCCTCTTTCAGGTCGCTGCAGCGTTTGGAGCTCCTGTTGGTACGTGTTATTAGTGGAAGCAAGACGAAATATTGGGTAGCTGCATTACATGAATATATTTTTTTTGTCAATCTTTTCAGGTGGCGTTTTGTTCAGTTTAGAAGAAGGGGCTAGTTTTTGGAATCAGAGCCTAACTTGGAGAATGTTTTTCGGCTCAATGGTGTCAACATTTACTCTTAACGTTGTTCTCAGCGCTTATCACGGCAGACCTGGTAGAATTATTGTCAGATGTATAACGTGTGGATTTGTTACAAGATTCATTATTGTATTCCTGCATTTTTAATACATTTTTTGCAGGAGAATTGACATACGCTGGGCTCCTCAATTTTGGAAAGTTTGACAACACAAGCTATGATTTTATTGAGTTACCTGTGTTTCTTTTAATGGGATCCGTTGGAGGGCTGTTGGGAGCGCTATTCAATCATTTGAACTACAAACTAACGGTTTTCCGCTTGAGGTAAGTGTTACAGAAAGTTATTAGTGCCGGTGTCACCATATGCACAACTTAAACCTGCTCTTCTTTCCATACTAGAAATATTTACCGACCCTGGGCCAAAGTTTTGGAAGCATGTATGGTAGCGGCCTGTACAGCCGCCCTTGGGTTCGGAATGATTCTTAATTTGAACGACTGTAAGCCGCTGGGGGATGATCCTACCCGATATCCCATACAAATGTACTGCGGAGACGGGCAGTACTCTGCCATTGGGGCCATTTGGTTCCAAACACCTGAGGCTGGCGTTCGCTCACTTTTCCATGATCCACCAGGTAAATGACTATAAAAATAATTTTTTTTCCAGAAATATGATAATAATGTTTGGTTAACAACAATGTTTTCAGGATCCCACAAGTTAACCTCAATACTCCTTTTCTTCGCCTGCTACTTCTTCCTATCCTGCTGGACTTATGGCCTGAGCGTGTCGAGTGGCCTTTTTATTCCGTCTCTCTTAACAGGCGCTGCTTGGGGCAGGGTCGTTGGCACGGGCATGGAGTACTACTTTCCGAATACGGTGAGTCGATTGTATTAAGTTACTAATTCCTTCGTAATCAATAACAACGCATCAACGGAAACGGACGCATTTGACGAGAACAAAGTCGTACAGTAGTAGTGAAATCACATGTATCAGAGTTTAATTTAAATTGTGCGACAAATTTCAACATAAATAGTAATTAAAATCACTTAATTCAATATTCTCCTGTCTTTTACATTCGAACATGAGTAGTAATTGATTAAATGACACCATTACAAAACCATTCTTACAACTGATGTATGCTACATTCTATGTATTTAGTCTTGGGTGGATCCGGGAAAGTATGCTTTGATCGGTGCTGCGGCACAGTTGGGCGGCGTTGTGAGAATGACAATCAGTTTAACTGTAATTTTAATAGAGGTACGTTTAACTTAAATAATTAGGTACCTCGTAATGTGACCGACTAATCCAACAGTTCCTTACACTTACAGGCTACGGGTAACCTAACGCTAGGTTTGCCCCTAATGATTACTCTTATGGTGTCCAAGTGGGTTGGGGACTTTTTCAATGAGGTAAGACATTTTACAGAATTTTGAATCTCATCCAAGGCATTCCTAATCCATTTAATTCCATAGGGAATTTATGATACCCATATTCGCCTTATGGGTGTCCCACTGCTGCCGTGGCAGGTAAGTAATAAGCTTAGTAATAATACTAACACTGCTTAATCGTTTTTAATGATGAAAACTGAAGGACCATCACTGCTCTGATTTTCTAGCCCCCATCATTGTCGCACAACATTTATGCGACGGAAGTAATGTCCTGCCCGGTCGTAACATTCTATACCACAGAAACCGTTGGGAACATTATTGATGTCCTAACCTCGGAGACACATAATGGGTTCCCTGTGGTGGATCCTCCAACTTCAGATGATAGGGTAAAAGTCTTGACCTTGATCCATTGTGAATTGTGACTGGGATTCTCACACTCTGTTTCTCTTTCAGAGAAACTATGGGACCTTCCGTGGGGTAATCCTCCGGTCCCAGCTCATTGTCATTCTCCAGCACAAGCTCTTCAATGAGACGGCTGAGAACTGGAGTCATCGCGGGGACATTCTCAAGTACTTCCGGGACGCCTATCCCAGATTTCCCTCGATTCAGGTGGTAGGCGCTTATAGAGAATAAGGCACTACAGTATAGTATGACCTAAATGGTAACTGTGACCATGAACTGTTTCATAACTTTAATACAGCATGTTCACGTCTCAGTGGACGAGCGTCGGTTCACTGTTGACCTGAGGCCCATCATGAATCCAGCATCCTATACGGCTCTTCATGTAAGAATACCTATACTAGAAGCACTAACTTTGCATTTACTATTTGCTATTTGGTATATATAAATATCATGTCTGGGCACTACTGTTGCCGTACTGCCTTCCTTTGGACTTCCTGCCTTACTTTTGTCTTATTGCCTGACCGCCTATCTTTCAATTCCTTGCCTTACCGTCTTTCTTTCAATTCATTGCCATCTTGCCTTATCTCACCTTAATTTTAATTTCTTGCCTTCCTGTCTTACCGCCAAACTGTTGATCCCTACCTTTCAATTCCTTGCCTTCCTTGGCTTACCGCCTACCTCCTTACTTTAAAATTAAAAATCCTGCCTTTGCCTTGGTAAGGCAGGCAGGCAAGAATGCAAAACGCCCGTTTATGTTATATATTTATAAGCGAATAAAATTTGTTACAGAATGCCTCTATGCCACGACTGTTCCGACTATTCCGTGGTCTTGGCCTCCGTCACTTGCCCATTGTCAATGATGATAACGAAGTATGCACCAATGCATGAGATATAAAATACTACTGTATATGCAGGTTAAGTGACTTATTTGTTTTCTTTAGGTCGTAGGAATGGTCACAAGGAAGGATTTGGCCCGCTACAGGGTGGAAACTCATATGGGAACCATGCGGCTCGAGGAGCTCACAATTTTTGATTAATTAGATAGACTGAAGAAAGTGCCTCGCGGACTTTCTCCGTTCGTCAAAACGCCCCGAGTGGTTCTGCTTGGATCTGCGTTTCTAACTTTAGTTTAATTTACCCCGAGGAATTCCCAGAAACTACATACACAGATTTAAGTTTTTTAAGTACAGTACTATGTATGTGAAGCGCCTAAACACGCGCAGTAGTACTAGTTAGTGCGTAGGCTTCCTAATATTGTACATACCAATTACTTAGCCACCTCTGCGTGCAAAGGTCAAGTGCGGTTGGCCAAATATCAGGGTGCCAAATACTATGTTACCACTATATTTTATAGAGCGTGATCTGGGTAATTTCTTTGTTTTAACAAGGTTACTTTATACGTTACTGTTAACCTTTTTTTCTACGTACCTAATCCATACTTAGTAAAAAAAAAAGGTGCATTTACATTTTTGAATGAATTTGAATTTTTATTAATTTGTAAATGTTGTCTGTGCCTAGGGGTCCCACGTGATACTGATAGGAGTCGTTCTACGCTGTAGCCGAGAATTTATAGTATTTTATACTAAAGTAGGTACCCAATTTTGAATATATCAGAGGACTGCCTCCATGCAGTACAATCTTGCACTGCTTAATATTATACAGAGTTTAATAAATGAGTTTGATAGTGACTGGCTCCTTCAGTTCTTAGGCCCATTTCCGTGTAATAGCTTTGGATGGAGGCGGATTGAGCCGGATTGCTAGGTGAGACTTATTAGGAGCCGGAATGCTGATAACTGTCACCTAAGAATCCGGCGGAAAGCTGTTTCCTATTTCCTTGATAGAGTAATTGAGGAAGGCTACTACGCGTCTGGCACTCTGACCTATACCTTGTATTCCAATATTTCCGGCTCTCACGTCAACCTACACGAAAATCAATAGGTGGAATGTGACTTGACTATTACTACGACTACGCCCGCCTACTGCGTACTTCATCTTTGGAGCCCAGACTTTCATTCACTTCCTTAAGTTCTGTATTCAAGGGAGAAAACTCACATACAGAAGGTATGGTACATTTCCTTATATTTTCAAGGAGTGTGTTTGTAGGCCTTAGCCTGGTTGTTTTTGTTTAGCTTTCTCCGCAGAACATAGGTACTGCAATCTGTTTTATGCGCTCATAAATACAGGAGAGACGGTTTCTCCTAAATCCGAGCCGGAGGTTAGGAGTGCTATAAAATTCAGCTTTAATACTTGAGGCTTAGTCATTGTTTCATGCTCTAATAATAGAATGCCTTCTCTCGAGCCTCTGAACTCCATTCTGCTTAATAGATAATTGATAATTTACAACGTAGGTGGTAGATTTCTTCACTTCGAAAACGCAACTTCAGCCCATAATTTTTGCCTGAGTGAAACCCCCATGACCCATGACAGCTCCATTTTCCATGTAAATAAACAAGTAAAGAGGTGAAAAATGTTCGTTCCGAAGGATATGCTTGGTTAGCATCTAGATTTATTAATTTACTAATTTTGTTAAAATGAATAGTTTCGGGGTCGCATTAAGTACGAGCTTTTCCGAACTCAGGTAGTATATTGTACAGACACAACCCATATCTAATTGTTAACATAAAGCTTCCAGCCCAGCCAGGCCCAAAGAGCGAAGAAGAGGACGGCCGGAACCGCTCCCACTGCCATTACAAAATGGAAGATGTAGTTTGGGATCTCTAGCTCAGCGTCCCAGTCCCAATTATGGTAAGCATCAAGGCCCAGGAACTCCATGTCCCAATCTCAGTCTTCATTCAAGATCTGAAGGCCTGTCAAAACCAGCAAAGGACTCCATTAAGTATCCCCATCCTGTCTTCCTATTAATCATTTTCTTGTCTCGAAATATTGCGTAGTAATGCAGGTACTATTTTTATTTTTATTCATAAGTAGGACAAGGAATCATGGGACTCCTACATTATATCAAATAACGAAACGTCACGCGGTTCCAAAAATAGGCCCCATAATACATATATGTAGAATCCCATTAGGAGAAAGTCTGTGCATCAACTTTCCCCAGCACCTGACGGCCCAGACAATGAACGTAATAGTAAAAGTTAGGCCGGGACCTGAACAGAGCAGATGGAAGAAATAAGACGCAGTAGCCCGTCACTGACGGCCGCCTCTACCGGGCATTAGGTTTCATTGACGAAATTCCCTCCTAAACTGCGTAGTAAACATTCCCATGCGAATAGGAGGGAGCTATGCATGCCAGTGTTCTAAGGCCGGATCATTTACAAGTTATTATTTATAATGGGCCTAAGGATGATTCAAAGCCAGAAGAGAGTCTATTGGGAATAATTATATTCTTATAGCTCTCAGGAATGACGCAAGGCCCCGGGTCTTGTGATCTTCTGGGGTCCCTCGGAAACCGAAACAGGAAACTTAATAAGGATCTCCGTTCCATATGTGCCTTTAGTTGAAACAATACTGCGACGCACTTCCGTAATTTGGACTTTTACTGTTTTAGTGCAGTATAAAATATAACCCAGGAGCGTCCTTTTATGTACTTTTTGCTCACAAACAAATATATAGAATTTAACCGGAAAAGCCTACAAAGTAAAATCGGGCCCGTCAATCACATCAAATGCTGAATAGTTATAGAGACCTATAATTGAAGTTAATACATATCAGTCTAGTAAATTCATTTATGGTCCGGGTCATTCCCACCACTCTCCGGGAACCCATTCCTGCTTTGTAGGTTAACGTCTACATAGGCTAATTTAATTACTTTTGAGACTAAGTTATACATTTTTGGTGGTTCATCACTATTATCAAGTCCTTAGTACTGCATAAGTATAAGCCTGGTCCTGGTACAGTAATGTTTAACTTACAATTACAAGAAGTGACGGTTTCAGCTCAATTCACGAACACTTACGCATACGTATAGTCTTTTAGGTTTTAGGTTTACACACAACGCAATTGACCACATAGTCAGGCTGCTGACGTTACAGACAGTACGGTGACTCAATCTTGTAGAATACAAAGTATATGAGCCAATGCGAATTCAGTGCTCACGTTGAATGAATGGGTTGGGTTAGTAGCTACCAGCTTCCGAAGGGGGAAGATCCGATTCCGGACCATGCCAACGCTATGACCTTCAACCAGAAATTCTTACGCCTAAATATGATTAATAATCAGAATACGTATACAAATACAATGGGAAAACCCGTGACCCTAACTGCATCTTCGTAGTTTTGGTACTACTACTAACCCTTTAATTACATTAAATGATACAATGAGGGCTCAACATTACGCTTCCGCTGCCCACTACTGTCCTAAGACGGAGCGCTCGCTATATAGTTAAAGGACGGAGCATGACACAGAGCCCTGTGTTGGTAAACAGAGGGAAATCCCGGGTAACGTTTGCGCGTATCTGCTGGGCGCTCATGACTATGTCTAACCAAACCGCACGCCCGGCTCTTCCCACAACATCTATGTATAGGTATATTATTCCATATCTGCCTAAAATGCTTTCATCCGGGTACTACAGCTTAAACAAACGGTAGGTCCGGGTTCGTATTTGTAGCTGTGTCATGAACTTACTTTGCAATGTTTTCTAGCTGGAGTCCTGTGACCGCGTCCTCAGTCGCATCCTGTCCTTGGAACACGAAAGACAACCAAATCTTCAGAGGTCAGAAGTCAAAGTGTGTCACACTGGAAAGGAAGGAGTTCCTTGTTCGTAGCTGGGGCCTGCCCGTGAATTGACAATGGCCTTCAAGTTCCCCCGGGGGAGCCGCTATAAACGATAGTAGTGAAAGTTTAAGGCTAAAAATTTGTGACAATAGTCGCCGTCTAAATGAGTTGTGAAAATAGCGGTTACCAGTTTAATTAAACAGTAGTTCTTTACCAGAAGTGAAACGTGGGCTCAACTGCAACAGATACTACCTAAACCCGTTGGCATTAACTTTCGAAGTTGAATGTTAGTAGTGTTCAGAAAAATATAAATACAAATAACAGCTGAGCTCCAACTCTGACAGAAAACCCGCTCTTTTTACGTACACCTGAGAATGAGGAGCTTTGAGATGGCACGCAACATCTCTTTTGGTTATAAATACGGCCAGGTACGCGTATTTTGAACATTTTCTTAAATTAAGCTGTGGTTCTGTTCATTTGGGGGGCACTTGTATGGGTAAATCATAAATTACAAAATACTTGACTACAGTTGTTTTTGATTGTAGTAAATAGTATGTTATGAGTTTTATATATGAGGAATATGAGCCGTAGCCATGCTATGGGTTAAAGCACGGTTAAAGTCAATACGACAATAGCACTCTGCCCTGTGAAATAACATTCACCCAAATGAATTTTCTGAGCACTATTAAAATTACGTATGTTAAATTACGTAGTATTTGGTGACAAACTGGGCTATGGATGAAAATAAAATAATGTGTAGGGTTCTACTCGAAAAAGTTTAATACTGTATCAATCAATCAACCTGCGTAAGCAATTAATCTTGTGTGCCTAGAATTCCCATTTCGCCCTTGTACCCCCACGGCGTGTATATGTATGTTACTATATAATTAAATTAAATAAAGGATAATTGCTAAACCCGGGTTAATTACTTGTTATTCCCCGAGCACAGTAGTGGGCGGACTCATCCTTATGAGAAGTGACATTGACCTGTGCCTAGTACGAGTTCATGTCCTGATACCTCGGACGCTCTTTGGGATAATTAGCAACTTCCGATGACGATTTAAATGCATATGACGGAGTTCTATTAATATCTGGAGCATGCAACACTAATTACATGCAAGATGTGCTCAATCCTAATTAAATTAAAATCCTTGGCTAATATACTTTCCATGGATTCCATTCTAAGGGAATGCCTGTGTGTGGTGACGAAAAAGGTTCGCCTTCATTATGTCGAACTCCCGAATGTTGAACTGACACTTCGTCGAACTCACTACGTCGAAAATTTTGAATGTCGAAAGGTTTGAATTTTGAATCGTTTGAATGGCGAATCGTTTGAATTTCGAAAGGTTTGAATGTCGAAAGGCTTGAATGTCGAATCGTTTGAATGTCGAATTGTTTGAATGGTGAATCTTTTGAATGTCGAATCGTTTGAATGTTGAGTCGTTTGAATTTTGAAAGGCTTGAATGTCGAAAGGTTTGAATGTCGAAAAGTATGTTTTAAACTTCCTTATATGATCCTGCACTGACTATGCCTTTTACGTATGCTGCTGTCTGAATTCAAGTGTCTGAGATCTACATAAAGTAATCCTGAACTAAGCCACACACCTTAGGACCGGAAACTATTAGTAGATCTTGTGTAATGGCTATTGCATTAGGTCCAGCTCCAGCCCAGCGTATTTCTCTATATAGCAGTTTGAGAAGCTTTCTCCCATTAGGTATACTTCTGTTATTTCCCATACAAATGCAAGCGCGTGGCCCATGTTACTGTTACTGCCCATATGGTTCTTGTCAGCCGGACACACTGTTGTTGGCATTGGAGAGGAAAAGCAATGAGCGGACTAATTCCAGTTTATTGGTTCCTATTAAATGGGCCCTGATTTTAAATCACTTTTTTTGATCCAGCTAAAACCAGTACCTACGACTCAAGGAGGTTGGCAGTTGTAGAACTGCAGAAATCCAACACCCTCGTTATCATTATTCGGTAGCCGGTTATGTCGATTTACGACTCAATGACTAAATCCAATCCGACTGACATTGCCATTGCCACACTCAACGTTTTCAGGGCTGGGTACTTGATTTTAATTGAGTGTGCAATATAATAGGCCTGGTGCACTTATGGGAAAGGTTAGGAATAGCTGCAATTTAATGTCCTCCTGCATTTTCCTTATTGGAATTTACTAATTAATCTATGCATTAATGGCAAGCATATAAACGTTCAATATTCTACCTACACGCGTATTTATTTTAATATGACCAGACAATGGACAGTTGAGGCAGCGCCCAGTTACAAGTAAAAAGTGCAAAGCGTCTGATTCCATTATTCACAAATTACTGTGTTTTCAACATTCTAATATTATATTTGCATGCTGCAATTGACTATCATAATAGGCGACACACAACCCAAAAAAAATAATAATCTCATACAACACAGTTTTTTGGCGCTCTGGTTAAAAAAAATGCTGATTTTCGCAAATTTTTGTCAAATTGTTAACTGTTTCGCACTAGCCTTCACATGTTCACATCAATTTTCTCGAGGAGTCCAGTATCTACCTTCTAAGAAGGCAAGCCTACCCTCCACTGTTTAATTTAAACTCTGCCCCTGGCCCCTGGCACATAAAGGGCACATTTGTTATGTACCACAATGTTTTGCAACAATAGATCAATGTTTTGTTTATTCTAACATTTCAAAACACCGGATCAACAAACTCTGTTTGGAGACAATGTAGTCCCCTTAACTTAATCCTAAGAGAAGGTGAGGGATGAGGGACTTTAAGTACTCCATTAACTCATTCTACTAACAATGCATATTACAATCCGCAGTTTAATACTCAGACAGGCCCAGTACATACATATACATTGTAAATTACACAGCAATATACCCAAACTGAATGCCGGTACACGTGGCAGAGTAGAAGTATTAGAACGGGATCTTACAGGTATAACACTTTTACTCTCATGGATTTGCTCTCAAGCTGCCAGCCCAGCCCATGTAACAGGCCCTGCAATTTAAAGTGTCCCTTTGGGTTTGGGCAGACCTTGGTCAAAATACTCCGGGAAGGTCAGGTTCATTGTCATTACATTACGGAAAGCTACCAGGCTCAGAAAGGGTTAGAGAGTCCTTCAGGGAAAGG
Organism: Hypogastrura burkilli; assembly: GCA_034696285.1. Taxonomy (NCBI): domain Eukaryota; kingdom Metazoa; phylum Arthropoda; class Collembola; order Poduromorpha; family Hypogastruridae; genus Hypogastrura; species Hypogastrura burkilli. The sequence continues at coordinate 10,625 of JAQFZY010000116.1, read as the reverse complement.
CTTAGCCTACTGTTCTAAAGATCCTGATTTTGTGCTTGGCATCATACAACTGCATCTTGTGAATTAATTCCCGGGAACGCCGTTGAATATAGATTCAAAAGCATTTAAGTATATTCAGATTGTGGTAAGAATTGTCTTTGTAGATTGTTTGCCATCATGTTCGCCACGTATTTTCCGAAAATTCATGTAAATACAAATTGCAGCTTTTTTTTTTTGGAACAATAGTGCAATAGTGGGCCGACCCAAGCGGAGTATGCCACTTGACCTTTGGTATAGTGACCTACCACAAGTGAAGATTCTGCTAGTATCATTGTGTATTACATTCTCGCTCGGCTGATACACTTACACAATACGAAATGGACTACGTTACCTTTGTCCTTATTTTTATACATATGAAAAGAATGGCATCTGACATTGTCATAATGGAAAAAAACTGAAGGTAAGTAAGCTATAATGAGAATGTAATAATTATGTACTGAGCAGGCATTTCCATGATGGAATTAACATAGTAAGGCAATTTATGTGTACTGTACAATAATGCAAGTCCCACGATAAAGGTCGTGTCAATGCTACTTCTGAATCTGACTCAAATTATTATGCCTTTGGCGTTGGTCGTATGCAAATCTGTTACGCAAGGTCTGGAACACTGACTGGCAGGAGGTCCTTCCATTGACATTCGTTTCCTTAATTAATGACTTTGTGGAGCATAAGCTGAGGTTGGTACATAATAAGGCTCTAAGAACTTGCAAGTTTAAGTCAAAAGTCAATTACTACTTATCTACTTATGTATTGAGATTTACTAATATTCATTTTATTAAATTATTTTAAATAATGTGCTGCGTTTTTAATACGTGGACAACAGCGGTCAGGATCAAAGGATGTTCCGGATTCCGACTAGAACTGTGGGAACGGAACTGTTTTTTTAGGACGTTTTTTTTTTTAACTTTTCTTTCGATTGTTCCTAATGGCGAATCATAATTTTGTTCTTTCATAAAAAAATCAGAACTTCTAGGTAGCTCGTCATCATATGCGTTGTTAATTGTTCTAAGCATGCAAGTAGGTATTATGTAAGTTAACATCTGTAATCCGTACCAAGTGGGTAATGGCTAGATGATTCTCCTTGAATCATAAACCAGACCATGGCTATCAAGGGAGACTAGTGATGCGGAATAGCAAACTCCAATTAAGTCAGTAGAGCTATTTTCCCAGCGTAGTGAAAATCAATCAGCTCCCTTACATACGCTCACCTCATGCATTAATTAAGGGAAAGGTTTTTTGACAGGCAGCAGGGACTTCCCTTTCTGGAGAATGATGGGCGGGGAAGAGATACATGGAATATGGCAAATATTGGGAGTCCTAACTCTTAATCTATAGAGTAGCATTATTAGACTATCTGCCTGATTGATCAGATCGAGAGAGAGATTTGCAAAAAGTGTTAAGTGGGGGATCTTTATATCATTGCATCCTATGTCCTAAATCACTTTTATTAGGCCCAGGAAGTCAAGCTTAGGTTGGATCCACGCTAGTTTAGTGCATAACTGGAAGTCAAGACAATAGGCTGCTGTCACGTTGTTCCCGTACAAGTACCTACTACTAGTTAGTTATCTGCAAAATCTTTGGAAAGCTAACCAAGTAGAAATCTAATAATTAGTGTTATAATTTCAGTAAGTATATTCCCTAAGTAATTTCGGTATTGTCTTCTTCCATTATCTTCAGAACTCCGCAGATATGGCTCCGAAACTTGCGTACCCGCACCCGGAGCCAAAACTTTCGGCTCTGGGTTTTACGGAGGCGGGAGCCGGAGCCGTGTCGCCTCTCGATATAATACTAAAATGCATGTTTTTTATACCTAATATATTAATAAGCCGGCTCCGGCTCCGCAAGAGTGGAGCCGGAGCCTGAGCCAAACCCTTCGACTCCGACTTGTACGGAGCTGGGGCTCTAGTGATCTTTAATGGAGGAAGGAGGAACTATGGACCCTCTGAACTAAATTTACGGCATCAGCATCTCTATCGGCTCCAAAATTAGTGTACGAGCTATGAATGGCGTCTATCCTAATATTGGCATTTGCAATTTGAATTAACGAGTAGTTGCGAAAGATTGATATATTCCTAATTTTAGTATTTTGGTGCTCAATTTAAGAGTAATCATTCCTAATCAACTAATCATGAATCAGTACTCATGGTGCACTTATTAATATTTTACTAACTAATTGTATATTATTATAAGTCGCTTTGCAGCGCTGCAACCTTGGGAAATATTTACGCAATACAGGTACACACACCACCGGTGTTAATTCTCAGTTGGGGACGACGGTCACCGCTGAATTAAATAGCTACACATGTAATGTAAATATAGTAATTGAGAGGTTGACAAGTATAGGTTGAGAGGATGACCAGCTAACACGACTCCTTTGTTGCTCTTTTCACAGATTTTGAAATGATGAGCCGAGGATTGAGAAGAAAAGAAACCTGAAACCGGCCCAGTTATTGATTATCAATAGACTTGTGTTCAATTTAAGGACATCCTACAGTATTTCCGGTGCTCAAGCCCATAAGCTGTCCTTGCTTCAGAGCTAGAGTTTAATAATTGACTTCCTCGGCGTGTTCCACACTATTTTAGACCGTAGGCTTTAGGACAGTAATTACCAGGCCCGTTCCGAGGTACGCTACAGCTTGTAAAATGAAGACTCAGTCATATAATCTGGAGCCAGTTTCAGTAAGTCGCCTTTAATTACTTTCAAGTAGGATCTGTGATTAAGTCTGGCTCTACTAGCCTATCGTCTAAGTATTATTACTTCAAAAGATTTGCCTAAGTCCGAGCACGAGCTGCTGTACTAAGCCCAGATTAGTTATTCGCATGAAAATTGGCGAAGGTATATACTATCTGGAGCATACCTTAGGATCTGTGCGTAATGGAGCTGTTGCAGATTGTTTAGGAAATAGTGAATAAATTGCATCATTAGAAAGAGCAGCCAACCTTCTGCACGAAATAAAATTATTGATTTCAATATGAGATTTTGCATCGACATCCCAAACTGACCATTGATCAGTCCAGGATGCGTAGTGGCCAATTTTCTAAACATCCTGTAACATATTCTGCTTGCTGAAATATTACGACATATAAACTACTACGTATATTGGTGCAGTGTTAATGGCCTTGCCTGTTCGGGCACAACAAATTAAGAACTCGGAACAATAATTTTTCCATGAGATAGAATTAGCGTTTGGTTTAACTCCCCATAGTTTTGTTAGAGAGATTTTGAAGTTTGTTTGAATTTACAGTACTCGTAGAGACTGTTATATTGATTAACTAAATATGACATTATATCTAACACTAAACTCCTTACTCGCGATATCTTTAAGGGTGAGTGGAATTGATCACCGTTAACCTCATGATTGTAGGGAACTTACCTTATTTATTAACAAATATTGCGTGTTCAAAAAGAACAAACCATTTAAGTCTTCGGCATTCAATTTCAATTCGAGTTAATCAAAAGAGTGCTGATTTTACAGAAGAAATCTCACTTGAGGGCTAAAATTGTACTGCTAACCAGATAGCACCTGATAACCAGAATTAAGGATTTTCTTAATTTGCCAAAATAATGGATCAATGAAATAGTAATGCCGAAAATAGTATGGGAACGGCTGCCCTTGTGTATAATTAGTACCGCACGCACCCTGTGCACACCAAAAGCGTGAAAACCTTATCCGTAAATCGTACCTGACTTGTGTGCTGGGAAATAGGAAATAGGGGAAATTGCCAATAGTTTACTGTGACTGATTCGTGATTGACTTTGTCAGTTCCGTCGTGCCTTGAGTTATTTCTCGTCATGCTCCTACCTCCACAATTTCAAGCTTCGGAGGCAAGAAGCCTTAACTATGTAGTTTTGGGAACAGACATAATGATTTGTACCAAAGGTCATTATCAGTATTCATCGTTCCAGACTTGGTAATTGTGACTGTGTGTGGCTGAGCATAAATGGAGTGCGAATTCCAATGTTAATGTCACGTAGATGAAGGCTATCCTACAGTTCTGCCCTTTACGTTCACCTATTGGCCTGTTAAGGGGTGCATTTGCTAATTGCGGTGGAATTGTTAATACAAGGCTAATTCGTACTGTTTCAGGAGAAGGGTCAAGTGAACAAGGGGTTCGAGAATGAGGACGGGCGGGTTGCCTACGAAAATGCCAAGAATGAGCTTCCGCTTCCGCCTACGTATCAGAACGGGGCCTTGGCAGCTAAGGTAAATGAAGCCATCCTTAAGTCTGTATTTATGAATTTTGCCTAATTTTACCTAATTTTGCCCAGACGCCGGACGGGGAAGATGACATCGGGCGTGACACTTGGGACAAGCCCATTGAGTTCCTCCTGTCCTGTATCTCCATGTCCGTGGGCCTTGGGAATATATGGCGGTTCCCGTTCACGGCCTACGAGAACGGGGGCGGTGCCTTTCTGATCCCATACCTCATCGTACTCTTTTTCATTGGGAAGCCTATTTACTTCATGGAGATGGCAATGGGTGAGGGGTGTACTGATTTGGTGCCTTGAAAAATATTATATTTTGCGGGGAAGATAATTCTATACTTCGTATTTACTCTCCGTGTTTCAATCCAGGTCAATTCTCAGCCTGTGGGCAAGTTAAAGTTTGGAAGATGGTTCCATTTTTTAAAGGGGTGGGGTAAGTCATACGCTTAGAATTGTATTTGTTTTAGAAATCATTGTCCAGTGCTTAACTGTCTTATCAAACTCCAGTTATGGCTCAATGATCGGGACTGCCTGCGTGGTCTCCTACTACTGCTCACTCATGGCCATCACCATCTTCTACTTTTTTGCGTCGTTCCGGGCCGTGCTGCCCTGGGCCGAATGTGACGTGGCTTGGGGCCGAGAGCTCTGCAATGGGACGGAAATCAATAAGGATCTCAGTAATAAGACCGTCTCCGAGATTTACTTTGAGTAAGCAACAATTATTCTCGCATATTGTACAATGAAGAAACCTAATTTGGCTGTTACACTTGCCTATGAAATTATATGCATGTAAATGAACGGCGTTTTGTGGATTTGTATAAGTCAATAGACTTTTAAGCGCTAGTTATATGCGTACTTTTACTATAAAATCGAGGTTAACTTTAAGCAGTAATACTCTTGTAATTTATTACTTTGAATTAATAAGTTCAGAGCGCTAGACAAAGTCATCAAGTTTTGAACTTCCATTTTCCAGGAGAGAAGTGTTTCCACAGTACGATAACGTGGACTCTGGGATTGGGATCCCGGAATGGCGCCTGACCCTCTGCCTCTTGGCCTCTTGGGTCCTTATCTTCCTGTCCCTGGTCAAAGGGGTTCAGAGCTCAGGGAAAGTTGCCTACTTCACGGCCATCTTCCCCTACGTTGTGCTCTTCATTCTGCTGATTCGGGGCGTGACGCTGGACGGGGCCTGGAAAGGGATCAAGGTCTTCATCATCCCGAAATGGAGCAAAATACTCGAACCCGACGTACGACACCTTACGCATAAATAAAGTCCTAAACTGTACCTGTAAGGGACCTCCTAACTCTGGCTCATGCCTAAGTTAGCCTATATTTGAAACCTAAAACATTCTGCCTTTTGATGTCAGGTGTGGTACGCTGCTGTGGGCCAGTGCTTCTTCAGTCTCTCCACCGGCTTCGGCCCCATCATCATGTTCGCTTCCTACAATCCCTTCCGACATAATGTTTACAAGTAATGGAGGACATTATGATTATTCAGATTAAGTAATTGCATTTCCTAATTTTGTATCTTCTGCATGATGAAGGGATGCATTTATAATCAGCCTCATGGACACGTTCACGTCACTCCTGGCCGGCTTCACGATTTTTGCCATTCTGGGCAGCCTGGCCGCTTCTTCGGGGATGGAAGTTGAAGAGGTTGTTAAAAGTGGGCCAGGGCTAGCCTTCATATCCTATCCGGATGCTATTGCAAAGTTTGACTGGGTTCCACAGGTAAGGCGTTTCAAAAGGTTACAAGGACCTAACCTGGGTTTCTATTACGATAAGTTATGACTCCTGGTCAATTTCCTGTTGAAGCTCTTCTCCGTCCTCTTCTTCCTCATGCTGTTTACGCTGGGGGTCGGGTCAGCCACTTCCCTGACCAGCGGCCTCATCACCATCATTTGTGACCAGTGGCCAGATGAGAAGAGATGGCGGGTAACTTTGGGCGTCTGCATAGCCGGGTTCCTTGTGGGCTTAGTTTATGTTACGCCGGTAAGAATAAAAAATGTAACCTTTCTCGAAGCCCCAAATGCTACATGCTAAAGAATGTTGCTTCAAACGTTTTAGGGAGGCCAGTTCATGCTCACGCTCGTTGACTACTTCGGAGCCAACTTTGTCATTTACGTGATGGCAACGCTGGAAGTGATCGGGGTCGCATGGGTCTACGGTCTCACCAATTTGTAAGTCCGCCTACTCTCAACCAAAGACTCAAGACCAAGACCTTGTTAAAAAATTTCGATAGGGGCATAATAGCTCGGAAGAACAATGGGAAGTTTATTGTATGGCGTTGGAATACCCATTTTTTCAGTTGCCGGGACATCGAGTTCATGCTGGGATTCAAAGTCGGGTTCTACTGGAAGTTTTGCTGGGGATTCTTCGTGCCAGTTGGGCTCCTTACGATCCTCATCTATTCCCTGATCACTTCGGGTCAGGTCAAACACAACGGGATTGAGTTCCCAACACAGGCAATCGGTAGGCTATGCCTTAACATTAAAAATGAACCGTATCTAGGTTTTTGCTTGAATGTGATATAAACTATCGGTGCTTTATTTTGGGTACCTATTTTTTAAAGTTCCTCTGAACATTTTCGAATTTATTAAAACGGTTTTCGATGATAATTGGTGGATAGATATGTCCGGATAAACGCCTTTATGTAGGCATCTCCTATCCCAATATTGCTAAATGCTTCCTTTTTCAGCGGCTGGTTGGGTACTGTCCGGCATTGCTCTGGCTCTGATCCCGATCTGTGGGCTCCATTCAATTTATACGCGGAAAGGGTTCGGCTTCTGGGAGGTAAGAACTGAGCACCATTGTGTTTAAATTTGGATTGATTTATAATTTGCACTGCTTCAGGATTCAAATAAAGTTATTTCCCTTGACTTCATGTAGAAACTGAAGTTATCCTTTCAACCAACAAGTTCCTGGGGCCCCAAACATCCTCAATTGAAACAGGACTGGCTACTATTCAAAGGGAAGAGCTCATAGGTCCCAAAGACTCCTACAACTTGATTAGTATCATGCATTTATGTACCTACCTACTTTTTAAGTTAGCTTATAGGCTTACTCTATTTAAAGAGCAGGAAATCGTTTACCCTTAACATTGTAAACCAAATGTACCTACTACCACCTACTTAAAGTTTTAATAGGTAGCAATATTATGACGCCGGAAATCGAAAAGTAGTTTAACGCACAGAAGAGAAAGTGAAGGAATTATCTGTACCAGGTCTCCAATGTCGTCTGCAAGGCAAAGAATTATAGCTTAGCTTGAAGTAGTACATGAAGTATGAATTCAGAGACTTATGATGACTGAAAATGTACCGAGAGGGTGCTACATATGGATTTTAGGTTTCGGTTATGGATACATACGCTGACACTGAGCTCTGAGCAGCAACTTGATCTTGATGCTCCATCCAAAATTAATCAGCGAAAGTGAAATGGAGCATAAGCACAATGTACGCTGTATTGGAATTGGAACAAGTAAATGCGTCTTCCAGAAAAAAGCATAATGGTTATCAATTTGTATGTAACTTAAGAGCTTCAACTCTATTTTGTCATTTTAAACGTACCTACATTATTAGTACGAAATAATCTATTATATTCTATTAATACATTATACGGATGTAGTATGGATTACTACATCTAGCTATCAAAAGTAGTCATGAATCGTAAACCAATCACGCAATTTTGTATTGAACATTTACGATTAAAATAAAATATACAATAGTTACATTTTAATATAAGAAAATTAATGTATGCGTAGTTCGTATACTTACTACACCAATCGAGACTAATACAGGAAACTACTGTGTCCTCCCGCTACAGCAAATACCTTGCAGAAACTCTAGTCAGCAGACCGTGAAGCTGGCCTCAAATAATCCATAGAATGATTGAATCTGACAACGAAGGCTTGCACTCCATTTACGTAATCGTAATACAACCAAAATTATAAGAATCTTATGCGAGATGGTGACGGCGGAAAACTATTTGGCATCTTATCATTTTCAGACCCAAATGAACTTGAATGGTAATGCTACGCATACTAATTCATCTTCATACGTGCTGCGATCCAATCTTGAATACAGATACTTGAAGCCAAGTTCCATAGCTGTCGAAGATTCCAATACTCGCACTCATTTTCATTTTGATATTAAGAGCTTCAAATATTTAAGGAAGCACACGTTGAACGATTTACAAAAAGTTTAATTATAATTTTCCAGTTACCTACCTATTACTTTTACATTCTCAAATCGTAAATTTTAAAATGAAGACCACATCCTATGAGAATGAGATCGAGCCAGCCTGCGTAAGTCCATTTTATATGTTAGCCGTTAATTCAACGCTCACTATTGCTTCAATGGGCCTTAGTATTTATAGCGAATCTGTGGCCATAAAGCTCATTAACTATGTAGTAGGTACACTATAACCTATAACAATTCTTAGTTCACTAAACGATTCCGACTTACTAAAAGTTAGCAGCAAGTAGAGAATCAAACTATTTCATTACACAGGAGTTTATAACTTGAAATCACTGTTTCTAATATACCTACGTACTATTCTCCAAATATGTTCTTTACTGAGGTCGAGGTCTGTCTACCTGAAACTGATACCCAAAAATGGATTAATTTAGATGAACATTCAAAAAAGGAATATAAAATCTATTTAAAGGAGAACGATAACGAAAATAACAGGTGCAGCTGGAAAAGGCCCGATAGCCGTGGCTTAAGGGACTTGTCGCTTGTCATTCAATATTAAAAGGCAACCTGAGTTTGTTACTTGCAAGTTGCAAGCAATAATGGCTCATGCTAAGGTTTCTGATTCTGATTACAATTCCTCCGAATCTGAAGATGAGGTTCAGATCGTCGAATTAAGTAAAAGGCAAAACGAAACGTGGTGGCAAGGTAGAGAGGTACAATTCGGGGATCGTTTTTTTCACATTTTTAAAATTGTGTGTAACCAATTTGTTGAGTTAATAATAATGTGAAATATGTTTTAGTGACTCGTGGATTTACTTATGACTTATGAACAAATTGCGTTATTTAGAAATTGAAGCATTTTTATTGATTTCATAACCATAGATTCCCTATAAATAGAAATAAACGTCTAATACTCCGTTCTCAACCTTTCAGGAAAAGGGTCGAGGTCAAGTGAACATCGCTTTCGAGAAGGAGGACTGGGGGATCCCATCCGAATCTACGAGTACTACTGGTACTGGAAACACCCTTCCTACAGTAAGACACTATTTTCCAGGCATCGGGCCTTACTTGTTGTCTATCGTTAACTCCGACCTTTAGGGCCCGGCGGACGGGGCCGGCCGTGACAACTGGGACCGGCCCATTGAGTTCCTCTTGTCCTGCATCTCCTTGTCCGTGGGGATCGGGAACGTATGGCGGTTCCCGTTCACGGCCTATGAGAACGGCGGCGGGGCCTTCTTAATCCCATACATTATTGTCTTATTCTTCATTGGGAAGCCAATTTACTTTCTGGAATTGGCAATAGGTAAGCAATTGAACAGTACCTACATAAATATGCATCTGTATTTCTTCCAGTAATCCAACCCATGAACGGTGACCTCTGTTATTCATATAGGTCAATTCTCAGCCTCCGGGCAGGTTAAGGTCTGGAGCATGGTCCCAATACTAAAAGGCGTGGGGTAAGTCAGTTGCTGTATTGGATAACATCATAAAAGGTAATGTAGCGTGTCCTGAATTTGCATTCTGTTTATATTAGGTACGGCGGAATGATTGGCACCACCTGCGGGGTCACCTACTACTGCTCACTTATGGCCATCACAATTTTCTACTTCATTGCCTCGTTCCAGGCCGAGCTGCCCTGGGCCCAATGTGAGGCGTCTTGGGGCGGGGAGCTCTGCAATGGGACCGAGGTCAATTGGGAGCTCAGTAATAAGACCGTCTCGGAGATTTACTTCGAGTGAGCCAATATTTTCGTATTTAAGAAGGTAGCATTGCCGTGGACTTTGAATCCTGTGTACTGGCTTGGGCAAAATGTACACGAGTAGCACTGTCAAGGTGTAGACTGATGAGCAGTACATTGGAACGGTCTACTTTTATAGGCTACCTGTAGAGCTTCAGCATTTAAATGACTTACAGCTCTAAACTAGTTCATTAATTTAAATGTATAGATCTTCACTATTTTTCTTTAGACCAAAATTTACTTAATTTAGTGCTGAGTTAGGTACGGCTCAGCATTACAAGTATGCATATAGAAATAGTTACATTATTAACACTCTGGGAGCTTCTAGAGAAGAGTCCAACTCGCTTACTGTGGTACCAAGGAGAAACCTTGCAAAGCCTCCGGAGTTACTCGCCAGTTAACTGGCGGACCGAACTTTGCCTTCGGTGTTACCCCACCAGTTAACTGGCGC